>MVGT01000747.1:45084-56658 GCA_002174775.1 Macleaya cordata | reverse complement strand
AAACCCCTCCCCAAATTAAAGGACCTTGAAACTACAAAACATCTTCAAAAAATAGTTTGCATGCAACAAAAATCAATGATTTCATTAAAATCTTCTGTTAAATCCAAGTAAAATAAGTAGGATTTTGTTCTTTTAAGACACCAGCTGTAATGCTCTGAGAAAACCTTCAAATATACCAGCATTCCATAGATTCGACCTCAAACTACCAAAAAAACAGCTTCAATATAAATTAAAACAAAAAACAAACACAACTACAGAATAGAAAGACATTTGCTTCAAATCCTACCTGAGAAAGATACACCACAATCCCTTTTCCGAGAAAAGAGGTAAAAAAAAAAAAGAAATCTTCGGAAATGACAAAAACAAAAGAAAATCAAAGACAAAAACACCTTAAAAAAAAAAAAAATAGTCTCTTACCCCAAAATGTACAATGAGAAACCCTAGCTCTCCCAGGAAAAGAAATACCAAAAAACTCTTCAACCTCGCTCTCTGTCTCTCAACTTAAAACTGTTTTCAGCTGTTCTCTGTCTGCTCTCAACAAAAAAGTGGTCCCTTTTAAAGTAGTGTCGACGAGTTCGATTTTCGTGATCTCGCTTCTAACGTGGGTCATTAACATCCCCCACCATAGAAGAACTTACTTTAACAACAACAACGGTCTCTCTGTATGATTGGGGGTTGGAGTTGACGGTATGTTAATTTTATAGTTTGTTTGAATGGGAATTTTAAGTAGAGATTTTATAAGAACATGTATTTGGTGGAAAACTAGTTAGATTTATAACATAATTTTCAACAAATTTTCTACTATATTTCTAATCCCTACAAAATCTCTACTTAAAATCAAACATCTAAACAAATGAATTGAGCCATCATCAATCACTTGTGTGGGAGGTCTTTGTTGACCCACGCTAAAAAAGCTTGGAAAGCTTTGTTAACCCACGTTAAAATGCGGGGTGAGCCGCACTCGGTATATTTCCACTGAAACTCAACTTCCACCGAAGTTGTACGAAAAACAAAACAAAGAAAAGAAAGAAAGAAGCCTCATCATCGCAGGGCAGGGCAATGCGATGTCAGACGAGATGAGACGACGTGTTCCTCGACCGTATATTATATGCCAAAAGCACGGACCGGCTTACGGTAGACGAACAACATTCATTCGAATGGAGCCATTAAATAAGGAGAGTGGGTCAAGATGTATAGTTAGTTGTTTATACATGGGCTTATATGAAGTTGATTTAATGAATCGGGTGAAGGTGTTTTCTTCGTCCCGTTGATTATTATCGAAAAAAATTAGCACATTTTAGAATTTGTACCTCCAATTATCTAGTGATTGGAAATCATTAAAAATTAATGATGATTAAACTATTAATTTTACCTTTTTTCACTCAATAGATGATAGGCTTATAAATTTTAAAATAGGTTATTTTTTTGTGAGGATGATATCATAACTTAAATCGACCCTTAAGTCATAACTATGTGAGCCTCACATATCAATGTACACTCAGTGTATGAATAACTATATATGTAGGTACACTTTTAAATAAAAGTTGATATTTGAAATTGAGTAAGTGATTGAATTTAAAATAAAAGATACTAAGAAATGCTACTTGTACTAAATGTTTAACCTAGATGGCATACTGTTTCAAAACATCTAACCTAATCCACGAAATACTTGGTGCATTACTTACAAGATTTAGTTGTATGGAAAAAACCTCCTGAAGATCGATCAAAAAAAAAAAAATTTATAGAAAATCCTCAAAGATATATTAAGCTGCTTTAAAGTTATACAAGAGGTTGTCAACGTATATACATCGAGGAGTCTAGAAACTCCTTTAGAAACGAATAGGGCCGGGCCTGAATTTTAAGAGGCCCAAAGCAAGTAACGGAAATGTTGCCCCCTATACTCGCAATATAAAATAAAAAAAAAGACATACTCACTCAGGATAAAAAATCTATTAAGTCTTTGCTTAAATATAAATTTACAACTCAAAATTCTATTGCACATGCATTAGTTCTAGTTGTATAAGTGCAACAGTTACACTAATTTGTAGTGGTTCCCTACTCGAATTTGATGAGGTGTGAATAAGTACAACCATTTTTATGACTACAATATTTACACCATATTTTACTAAATTCATGTAGGAGACCTGTACAATTTAGTGCAATGATTGCACTAAAACAACCTAAATTAACAAGGGTCCTAAAATTATTAATAACTAATAGAGTAATTTAGGGTTACCTTTTAATCCCTAATTAAAATTAGTGATATCCCCCCATACCCATTTTTCTTTATGAATATCTTACAATATTGTTACTATTTATTTTCGTTAGTTTATCCATATTAAAAAATCTAAGGACTGATATTCTGTGAAGATGGTATTATTATTACGTAGATCATCTTATTAATAATCTAAATAGCTCTAAAATATTTATGCACATTTAAATTTAAATTAAATTTTAATTTGAATCATTTATTTGAACTGTTAAGTTTAACCATCTTGTAATATGGTTAAAAATTTATAATGATGTAATTTATTGTAAAGAGATCATCCTCAGAAAAAAGCAACCCTTAGATCATCTCTTTATGGGATCTAGGAGCTAGATCTAACAGTCCACTATTCATTTACAACACAAGCCGTAGGGTTGTAAAATCACGTGTATTGGAAGTTTGAAATGCTAGGAGGGTAATCCCTAATTGCAAACTTAATATGTATTATCCGAGCCAATTTAATTAAGTAATTCAATCTATACAAAAGCATTCACAAGTGCATTATTAACTGTTTATTTCTTGGGCAAGAGATGGCTAATTTTTATTATCTTTTACTCTAAACTGTCCGGTCACACAGTTTTTTTGTGGACCCGAGCAAAGTTTGTGCTGCTTGCCTTAGGGTCAACACTGGAAATGAAGGTAGGGAGTCCCACACTTGAGTGACTTTCCGAGTTCTAGCTATTTTGGATATACAATCAGCACAAGCATTAAGAGTTCTAAGTATGTAATTATAAGACAAAAATTCAAAATAGATTTTAACTTGAGTTTCTGTGCACCAATCTAGTTGAGAATCAGCATTATAGAGAGCATATATTGATTATACTTTGGCCGTCTCCCAAAAGATATGTGGGATGGAGCTAGTTGATGATCCCACAAAAAGCTATCTAGAAGAGCTTTGTATCTGGCCTCGAGGAAGTACATGTACATGGAAGAAAATAATATCATGTTGAGAGGTGGATGTGGAGCCTCCTTTTATGACTTTAAGGAGCATGCATCATGTTGTCTACAAGCCTTTCACTCTTATTAGTTGGTCAAAAAGAGAATCTAATTCTCTATTCTTTGTTTACTGCACAACCATCAAAAGGAGGTGCATGCAGCCACAATGTCAGGCTGCTGCTTGTTTTGTTTTAGTAGGTTGTTATCCCTATAAATAAGTTGTCTCTCCCTCATTATATTTTGTACCGAGCAAGCTATAAGCAGAGAGAATAGAGAAGCATAGAGATAGTCTCTTGAGTGTTCTTGAGTGTAATCTCTTATGAGAAGAGAGGAAGTGAGTGTAAACTCCTTGTACATTTGTATTTTCTTGTTTATAGTAGATTAGCTTGGTGCGGCTCAAAGAGGAAATAGAACTAGCTCCGAACCTCTATAAATTTTGCGTGTCGTGTGAGTTATTTATTTCTTCTTTATTTGCTTTGTGAGTGTTATTTATTTATTCATTCATTTACATCCAAGATCCTGCATTCCGCAATCGAGAGAAAAACTCTAAGTAGATTGATCACCTACGACGAGGGTATATTTTCTCAACAACTGGTATCAGAGCGGCAGGTACTATTCATCCATGAATAGTGAATACGTGAATAGTGGTACTATTTATACGGTGCTAGTTCATTTGTGAATAATGAATATAGTACCAATTCATGTAAATAGTAAATATGTGAATTGTGGTAATGTTCATATGGTACTATTCATCGGCGGGTGGTAAACATCGGTGTGGGAGTCATGGATGATAAATCAGACAACGTTGCAAGGGTTCGAGTTTTCAACGGTAAAAATTCTCATTTTGGAAGTCACAGATGGAGGACTATCTATGTGAGAGAGATCTTCACGCTCCATTATGTGGAGTGGAAAAGAATGGAAAACTCGATGATGAAGAATGGTCTATTCTTGATCGCAAGTGTGTGGGCGTGATCCGTAGGTATCTTACGAATGAAGTGTACAACAATGTTGATGAAATATCTACAACAAAGGACCTAATGGTCACTTTGGAAAGGCTATATCAAAAGTCGTCGGCCTCAGGTAAAATTATGTTATGTGAATAATTATTTAATTTATAAATGAATGAAGGCGAGACAGTATCAGTTCACTTTGGAAGGTTCAAATCAATTATTTCACAATTATCCAAGGTTGACATTACATTTTTGGATGAGTCAAAGCTTTAAGGTTATTGTCTTCATTACCAACGAGTTGGGATACGGCTGTCATGTCTATCAGCAACTCGGCGGGGAATGAAAAATTAAAACTAGAAAATATAACAGCTATGATGCTTGGTGAAGAAGATATGAGACTAGAACGAGGGTATACCACTTCTAGCTCTTCTTCAGGCTCTGCCTTGAGCATGCAATATGATAGAGGCAGGAATTTTAACAAAAATTCAGATAAATCTTGAGGCAAATCTATAGGCAAATCTAGGTGGAGATCAAAATCCAAACCTAGAGGTATGTGTTAGACGTGCAACAAGGAAGGACACTTGAAGAAAGACTGTCCAGATAGAAAAGGTGCTAAAAATGGTGGAAACAACGGTGATCAACAGAAGGAGGTCAAAGTGGTTGCAGCCGCAGATGACGGAGTATAAGTTATAGTGAATGACAATAATGTGATTACTGAGAGTTTCCTTTTACTCTCCGAAGACAGTGTAGATGAGTCTTGGATAGTAGACTCGGGCGCTTCTTTCCACGCTACAGGGAATAAGGAGATTATGACCTCTTACAAGGAATGGTACTTCGGCTAAGTCTTCCTTGGTGATGGTGAAGCGTGTGATATCATCGGCAAAGGTGATGTGAACGTGAAAGCCAACGGTTCAATGTGGAAGCTGAAAGATGTCTGATATGTTCCAAATCTGAGAAGAAACTTGGTTTATGTGGGCTAAGTTTGTGATTATGACTGGGATGTTCACTTTTCTAAAAATAATTGGAAAGTAACAAAGAGAGCTATGGTGTTAGCTCAAGGACAAAGGTGTGGTACTCTCTACCGGGCTTCAAAAGGACCTACTCTAGCAGTGGCTAGTGGTGGGGAAGACATCAGCTTATGGCATAGAAGATTGGGACACATCAGTGAGAAGAATATGAAGATTCTGCATAAAGATGGTCATTTACCGAAGGTAAAATTAGTTGAGATGAGCTTTTGTAAAGATTGTATTCTTGGCAAGCAAAAGCGGGTCAATTTCAACAGAGGAGGCAGAAGTTTAAGGAAAGAAAAACTGGATCTGGTTCATACAGATGTTTGGGGTCCAGCAGATGTCACTTTTTATGGTGGTGCTCAGTACTTCGTTACTTTCATCGATGACCATTCGAGAAAGGTATGGATTTATTTCATTAAACATAAATCTAAAGTATTTGATGTGTTTCAGACATGGAGAGCTTTGGTCGAAACTGAAACGGGTCTAAAGCTTAAATGCTTAAGGTCAGATAATGGTGGTGAGTATGATAAAAATGAATTCTTACAGCTATGTGCTACTAGTGGGATACGTTTGGAGAGAACGCTTCCTAGGACACCACAGGAAAATGGGGTAGCTGAGCGTATGAATTGGACGCTAAATGCGCGTGCCAGATGCATGAGATTGCAATCAGGGTTGCCCGAAGCTTTTTGGGCACATGCTACAGAGACGGTTGCTTATCTAATCAATCGGATACCCAGTAGTCCATTGGATATGCGGATTCCAGAAGAGGATTGGACTGGTAAAAAGGTAAACATTTCTTATTTGAAAGTTTTTGGATGTGTTGCTTATGTTCATCTTAATTCTACAGAGAGGAAAAAGATAGGTCCTCAGGTAAAGAAGTGTATCTTCATAGGCTATATGGAGGTGACTCATTTATATACAGGTTTTGGGACTACGAGTGTCAGAAGGTTATTCGAAGTAGAGATGTAATCTTCAATAAAAATGCACTATATGAGGATAGGAATGCAACACAGGTCCAATGTGATGAATTAGACACTCAAGTCGACAAGGCAAAGTATGTTGACATGAGTGACGTTACATGGATGACAAGTAGAACAGTGGAAGGGGAAGAACAAGCAGAGGCTCTATAGGAAGAGGAACCTCAAGTGCAACAGGAAGGTGTTCCAATTGCAGTAGGAGTTTCTCCCATAGTTCTACAGGATCAGTCAAGTACACAGACTAAAACATCTATGGTGTTTGTTCTAAGAAGATCGTCACGGACTCCTAAACCGAATCCAAAGTATATGAATACAATGGATCAATTGTTGCTTACAAATGGTGGTGAACCAGAACATTTTGATGATGCGCTCCAGGTTAAAGACTCTAGTAAGTGGGAACTTGCTATGAAGGATGAGATGGACTCACTCTCACAGAATGACACTTGGGTGTTAGCAAAGTTACCGAAAGACAAAAAGGCGTTAGAGAACAAGTGGGTATATCGGCTAAAGAACGAAGCAAATGGAGACCCAAGCTACAAGGCAAGACTTGTTGTAAAGGGGTTTTAGCAGAAACCAGGTATTAATTACAACGAAATATTTTTCTCTAGTTGTGAAGATAACCACTATCAGAGTGGTGCTTAGCCTAGTGGCTTCACAAGATCTCCACCTTGAGCAGTTAGATGTAAAAACAGCATTTCTTAATGGTGATCTTGATGAAGAAATTTATATGAAGCAACCAGCTGGTTTCATCGAAACAAGCAATGAAGAGATGGTGTGCAAACTCAAAAAGAGTTTGTATGGTTTGAAACAGGCCCCAAGACAGTGGTACAAGAAGTTTGACAACTTCATGTACAGAAGTGGCTACTCGAGATATAACGCAGATCACTGTTGCTATACCAGAAGGTTTGAATCTTGTTACATCATTTTATTACTATATGTTGATGATATATTAGTTGCTGAAACTTCTCTATAGGCAATTAAGAATCTGAAGGCGCAATTGGCAAGTGAGTTTGCCATGAAAGATCTTGGTGAAGCACAATAAATTCTCAGTATAAGAATCAGCCGAGATAGGCGTAAGAGAACTCTTATGCTTAATCAAGCTGAATATATTGAACGGGTTCTAAAAAGGTTCAATATGGAGAGTGCTAAGCCAGTTAGCATACCGCTTGGAAGCCAGTTCAAGCTTTCAAAGTTGCAGAGCGCCACAACTGATGCAGAGAAGGATTATATGGCAAGTGTGCCATATGCTTTAGCTATTGGGAGTCTTATATACGCTATGGTGTGCACAAGACCAGATATTGCCTATGCAGTAGGAGTAGTGAGCAGGTATTCTAGCAATCCTGGTAAGCAGCACTGGGAAGCTGTAAAGTGGATCTTTAGGTACTTGAAAGGTTCCACAAATGTACCTTTGTGCTATGGAATGGGGGACTTCATTCTGAGGGGCTATGTGGATGCAGACTTCGCTGGTGACCCTGATAGAAGGCGAAGTACGACAGGGTAAGTTTATACTCTAAGTTCTACTGCAGTGAGTTGGAACTCACGGTTATAAAAGTTGGTGACATTGTCAACAACCGAAGCAGAGTACGTGGCTGTTACAGAAGCCAGTAAGGAGATGATACGGATGAAAGGCTTGTTAGTAGAATTGGGGCAAGAACAAGATAACAGTGTTCTGTATAGTGATAGTCAGAGTGCTATTCATCTTGCCAAGAACTCAGCTTATCATGCCAGAACGAAACACATCGTCATCAGATATCATTTTATTCGATCTCTATTAAAGGATGACGAGTTATTATTTGAGAAGATTCTTGTTTCTAAGAATCCGGCTGACATATTTACCAAAGGGGTAACAATAGAAAAATTGAAGCTCTGCAAAGCTTTAGTGGGTCTCTTATTCTGAGGGACAGGGAGGTGAGCCGCATCAAGGAGATTCAATCCAGTTTGAAAAGGGAAGGTGATAGTATACTGCAGCTTTGGGGTTGAGGTTTATTCGGCTCCAAGTGGGAGATTGTTAAGAGGTGGATATGGAGCCTCCTTTTATGACTTTAAGGAGCATACATCATGTTGTCTACAAGCCTTTCACTCTTATTAGTTAGTCAAAAAGAGAATCTCATTCTCTATTCTTTATTCTTTATTTACTGCACAACCACCAAAAGGAGGTGCATGCAGCCATAATGTTTGACATTGTGGCTGCTGCTTATTTTGTTTTAGTAGGCTGTTATCCCTATAAATAAGTTGTCTCTCCCTCATTATATTTTGTAACGAGCAAGCTATAAGCAGAGAGAAGAGAGAAGCAGAGAGATAGTCTTTTGAGTGTTCTTGAGTATAATCTCTTGTGAGAAGAGAGGAAATGAGTGTAAACTCCTTGTACATTTGTATTTCCTTGTTTATAGTGGATTAGCTTGGTGCGGCTCAAAGAGGATGTGGGACTAGCTCTGAACCTCTATAAATCTTGCGTGTCTTGTGAGTTATTTATTTCTTCTTTATTTGCTTCGTGAGTATTATTTATTTATTCATTCATTTACTTCCAAGATCCTGCATTCCGCAATCGAGAGAAAAACTCTAAGTAGATTGATCACATACGACGAGGGTATATTTTCTTAACATATCATTCATATACCATAAGAGTGATCCTGATGATCATTGTAGATGCATCAAAAAAGAGGTAAGAACTAGAGTTCGATAGGGCTCGTGAGTTATGCACTAAGTGACTAAGACCCTTGTTGGGAAAGGGGGTAGGTTTATTGATAGTAGTGTGCTAAAAAAATTCTTAAATATTTTCTAAAATGATGTAGGAGAGTTAGAGGATCGAGGGTAATGTTTTCATAAATAATTTTGCATCTATACTTCTAGATAAACCAAGTAGTTAAGGCAAAAATAATATGTCATTCTTGACCTAAAAGAGGAGGAGCTGAAATATTATACCAGGATTCAAACCAATCTATAATTGTAGAAAAATTGATTGCATTAGTAAATTGAGAGTATGAGAGATTAAACCATATTGAAGATGTAAAAGAGCAAGTAAGGAACATATGTATAAGAGTCTTACTATAGCAATTACAAAAATGACAAGCATCTGGAATGGTCTGAGAGAATTGAGCAAGTTTTGTATTAATTGGGAGGGAAGTAGATAGCATTTTCCATATGAAAAGTCTTAGTCTTCGCAATACATTGAGTTTCCAAAAAAATTTCATCTGATATGATTAAGATGCTGATGATTATGAGGATTAATTAGATAATTATAGGATGATTTAACTGTAGATTGACCATTTTTTGGAAAGTGTCCATTTAATATTATCTTCACCTTCATTAGGGATATATAAAAAGGTAATAGCATTGGCAATGTTAGGTTGAAAAAGTTAATTTATTAAATTACGATTCCAATTATGTGTTTCCTGATTCATCAGCTGAGAAACTTTGGATTATTCTGAAGGAAGTAAATTATTTAAGGGTTTGGGGTACCTATATGTGGTATCCATTTGTCCGTTCATATGTGAATTTGGTTGCCAGTTCTGACTTCCAAGATGTAATTATGATCAGAGATGCTATTGGGGCCGATTCATGCATCTGTCCAGTAAGACAGATTGTTGGGCCGATCCCAAAATCGTTTCTGATTTATGATTTATAACTATTAAACCTTTATAAATACTCCTCCAAACCCATGAGGAGCCTTTTTAGGTGGAGCATAAAATGGAGAACCATTAGAAAAATATTTTGTTTTCAAAATAGTACTTCATAGGTGATTTAGGTTGTAAATCATCCTCCAAGATAATTTGGTAAGGAGAGAACAGTTATACATGGTGAGGTTTTTTATACCTAATCCTCCATTATTTTTAGGAGAGCAGATGGTAGACCAAGCTTTAGTGTAGTATCCTTTTTTTAGTATTGGCTTTTTGTTACCAAAAATTCCTTCATAAATATGTGTTGTGAGGGTTTTTTAGGGAACTCTAAACAACTCATTTGATAAGTGGGGTAGCGCAGCTAAGACAGATTGAATAAGTATGGTCTTGCCAGCTTGGGAAAGCAAGTTATTTTTCTAGCCTTGTAACTTAACATAGAATTTAGCCACCAAGGATTCAAAATTATTTCTTTGCTCTATGGAAGAAGAGGGCGGTGTACCTACATATTTATTATTCTTAGAAATATTAGAAACATGAAGGATCCTAGCAAGGAGTCTACATAATCTAGATTGGAGATTAGGGCTGAAATAAACACCTGACTTTTGCAGGTTAATTGTCTGACCAGAAGAGTTACAAAAGATGTTGAGAAGGTCCCCAATGGTGTAAGTTTCCTTTATGTTAGCCTTAGAAAATAAAAACAATCATCTGCAAAAAAAAGGATAAGAAATAGGTGGGTTATTCCCCTTAGTGCCGTGAATAAGATTATTATTTTCAGTATGTAAAAGGAGTCTTGAAAGTGCCTCCATAGACAAGATAAAGAGGTAAGGAGACAGAGGATTTCCCTGTTTAATTCTTCTATAAGGATATATAGAAGGTGGGGGCAAGGTGTGCCATTAAGACAGATAAAGTATTGAACTTTGGAAATGCATTATTTAACGAGGTCACACCAATTCTTGCTAAAACCTAGTGCTAGAGAACATATTTAAAATAAAATCCCATTCAATTTGATCAAATGCTTAAGGGCTAACAGTCTATGCTTTTCTTTTTTGCTTTCATAGAATGGAAAATCTCATGAGTTATAATAATATTATCAATGATTTGTCTATTAGGTATAAATGAAGATTGATATGGGGATATGATTTTGTTCATGCCGGTAAACTGAGTGGGGGTACACGTGGGTTTACAGTCACTAATAGTCCAAAAAGGTGGGCACGAGTCCCTGCCTAAATCACAAGAGGTGACCGTTCAGGGATCGCAATGATCGCAAGAAAGCAGAAGAGGCACAAGGGAGGAGAAAGAAAGGCCTCAGAGTGGTGGACAACGAAGGAAGGAACTTTGCCTAAGCTTTGTTGTCTCTTGCCGTGAGAGTCAAGCTTTGGTTATTATTGGTCTGATTGCCCAAGATGTCTGTCTGTGAGCTCTCGTTTTTCATCCTAGTTATCATGGTCTTTTTCTCGTGTTTTGTAACAAGATTTTGTAGTCCCATGCATAGATTATGTACGAGAATGGAAGATCTTTGTGTTATGCCCTCTACCTTAAGACATCTGGCTTACGTGAATTTGGCAGCTGTTGAGGGCCCCGAGAAGAGAGAGCACGCAATACTCATTAAGCTGCTTCTCAAGTCTTGTACTAGATGATGGGTAGCCCGACACAACAATGTTTCCAAAGTTAGTAGAGTATGACAGAGTTTTACTTTGCTCGTGATTAGCTCGTTTATTGTGCGCTCCGTTCCTTCATGAGAAAGGGGATGTAGATACCGCCTTCGGACATCATCCGCCTTTGCCTGTCCGGCCTTCCAAACCTTGGACCTTCATTTCG
>MVGT01000740.1:171633-189720 GCA_002174775.1 Macleaya cordata | reverse complement strand
GTTTCTGACCTCACTGATTAGCAAAACAAAACGGTCACTACTCTCATGTAGGTTATATGTTAATTCTCAGAATTAAGGACCAATTACTATAACAGTAATTTTGATGATCATTATTGTTAACTGACAATAAACAATGATAATCATCCTTTGACCTGTTCAATGTAATTCAATTACATCAACACATGGGATTAGGAGTCATCACTCCTGTGATGGAGATACATCACATTATATAACATAATCATCCTTTGTGTTATAGTCTTTGATTAGACTACTAACCAACATTGATGAATTAAACCTCTCCTTGTATGAACACACTTCATACAATTATTTCATCTTGTTATATCATACTTACTATAAATATATATGCATGTTAAACAAAAATAATAAACCATTTATTAAATTCATAAATGTCATAAACATTGTTTTTAGGGCATAACCCCAACACTTATTACAGTACTGTAGTCCTTCTACACAACTTACAAACTCAATATGTAAAGATTCTGGGTTACTTTATTCATTGTCAATTAATTTTGAATTGGATGCCCACAAATTTAACATGGTATCGAAACCCCAGATCACCTAATCCTTCAAACTCGAATGTCTACCACCAAAATACTCAGTTGTAAGAAATTTGAAATAACTAAGTTTTAAGGAGTTTATGTATTAGCTATTACAAGTTCATGGTGATAAAGGTAATTAACTTGCAACATTGGATTTTGTAGGGTAAAAAAACTTCAAATTATATACACGTTATACATGCACGGCAGTACGATATTGAATTCTTAATTTTATCATCTAAATATATCTATGCAATGCAGCTAAGATGTGGTGTTACTGTCGATTGGTTTACTTGCCGATGTCATATTTATATGGGAAGAGGTTCATTGGCCCAATCACAGATCTCATTTTATCATTAAGAGCGGAGCTTCATGTTCAACCTTACAAAGAAATAAATTGGAACAAAACGCGTCATATGTGCGCTAAGGTCAGCTAGTGAATCTAATTCATTCCTTTTAATATTATACATATGTAGATGGTCAATTGGTTAATTTTTAGTGAGGATGATCTATCTATTGCTATGCAGATCATCCTCATAGAAAATCATTTCATTGTAAAATTTCTAATCCCAATAAAAAATTAGATGATTTATAGACCACCATTCCTAAAAGTTGTTAAGTTTAAACTAACATTAGATTGGTTAAAAGTTTTAGAAAGAAGGATCAATTTTTTATATGAGGATAATCTATGTAATAATGTGATGTGTGAGAAATGTTTTATCGTAGGAGGGGATATGAACCTGAGTTGTATTATATTAATTATTATAACTTCTTAATAAGTTCTTATAAAAAAAAAAAGAAAAAAAAAAGATGTCAAAGGAGAGAAAAGATAGAAGAAGAAGAAGGAGAATGGATACGTTCCACCACTGCAGATTATCATATTAGGAAAGCAGCCCATTTTAAAACTTCTCACGGGACGCCTCAAATCAGTTCTTGAAAAAATGGCAAATTTTAACTTTTTCAGATCATTTTCTGATAAATTTTTGATGGAGTTAGAACATTTTGTTCAGAAAATTTCCACATGGAAAATGAAAACTTTGCAAATCTAATATAAAGATCCTGGGTCACTCTACTCATTGACAATTAGTTTTAAGTTGGATGCCAATATATAGTATTAGAGCAAGCTCACATGTGATTGGCATAAAGGCTACACGTGCTCCATGTCACCCAATCATTAATTTTGAGTTGGATGCCAAAAAATTTAATACATTTAGAGCAGACTTCTTTCAGGATACCATGATCTAAGTGGTGAGAGAACATCGTCACCAACATCAGTATTTGAATGATCTCCACGTAGGCCACATAAATAATGTGTTGTAATAGCGTCGCAATAAGATATGTTGCAATATCAAAATATTTTTTACCGACTAAAAATAAATAAATAATAAAGAATGTTGTAATATCCCTCTAAATATATATTTCATGTCATATATATATATATATTTAGTTTTATAAATACGATTAATCGAGAATTTTATATATAGTTTTTTTAATTAATCTTATATATATACTTTGTTTTGCAGAATGATCTCTACTATCCTCATCCCTTAATTCAAAATTTGTTGTGGGACTCCCTATATATTTTTAGTGAGCCTCTTTTAACATGGTGGCCTGTTTCTAAAGTGAGGGAGAAGGCGTTAGAAGTAACTATGAAGCAAATTCATTACGAAGACGAAAACAGTCGTTACATTACTATCGGTTCAATAGAAAAGGTATCTATTGGAGTATATTTTACAAGGAAATATTATTAGTTTTGGTTAAAAGGGAGTTCTTCAAATCATACAAATTTTTGAATTTTACACCCCACCTCTACTAGCATCACCATCTCCACTTCCATTCAAATCTCCATCTGTTCTCTCTTTTAGGGATGGCAACGGGGTGGGGCGGGGTAGGATTTGCCTCCCCCATCCCCGTCTCCATCACTATTCGGGGCGGGGCGGGGCGAGGATTGTGAATCCCTTATAGGGGTCGGGTTCCCCGCGGNTCTGTGTGTGACAGTGTTGGCGATTGAGTGCTAGTGACAGCGGGAAAGATGATGGTGATGGTGATAGGGGTAGAGTGTATTTTTGGTAGGTGTAATTATATGAAGAGCTCCCCCATTTTTTAGCTTCCCTTTTAAGCAAAACAACTTCTCTAATATCAACCCCCTTTTATAAATCTATATAATATAACGTCTTAAAGACAAATAATGGTCTAGATTTATCTTCTCACAAATCTGGTCATCCTTATTAACTAGAACAAACACATATAACTTCTTAATCAATAGCGCATTTGGTAAATAAAAAGTATAACAGCGTGACAAATGCATACACAATTGTGTGCATTGGTCAGGTCTAAAGCCATAAAGTAACTATTCGACCAAGATTTTGGACACGGCTTATTGTGTGAAAGTCACCTTAGAAAAAACGTGACCGAAATTTGTCACGAGGCCTATGGTCACGTAAAATAAAACACCAAAATTTGTGACTAAATGCTTTTAGTCACGGTAATTAACCTTGACGAAAAGCCATTTTTGTACTAGTGTAAAGAGTATCTAAAGGGCATTTAATTAGTATGAATTTTAAGATAATAGTATGTACACGTAGAGCAAAAGACTGTGTACATGTAGAGGAGAGAGAAATTTGTAAACTATTAATCTTTTAAAAATACAAATGTCATAACTTGTTATCAAGAAATCAAGTTTTGATAAAATTTATATATTTGAAAAAGATTGGGAAAGATCTTCAAAATGAGATCGATCACCAATACAAAAAAAATTAAAATTTAAAAATAATAATAATAAAATATTTTGAGTGTTAAGTACGAATAGGCTACAAATGACACATGATCGGCATATTAAAGGCATGTCGACATATGCCGATTGCACAAAATCACAGACTAACATAGGCTCGAATAGATTTTAGGCTACGAAAATGTGTAACGTTATATGTCGTGTCGAAAATACGAGTTATCACTAGTGTTATTTTATTTTCAACTAAACACCAAAAAGGTATGAATGAATCTAGTCTTGTTCAAACTATGTAACGTTCCCCCACGCACACAACATATTGACCACATTTAACCACCATTCAACTATTGAGCGGTATGCTCAATAAATCAACGTCATTTCACTTTTTTAATTCATATATATTAGAAAACTAACTTCTCTCTTCCTTTTTTTATTTTCTCTCCTTAAAAAACTCTTACTAATTTTCTGTCTCTTCCTTTCTCTCTCTCTCCAAGGTCTCTTATTTTTCTCTTTTTATTTTCTTATCCCTTTTAAGGAATTACAAGGATTCTTTGTCTTCTCACCAAATAAATTAATGGATCCATTTTTACATATTGTACTAGAGTTGCCCTTAGGAGGAAGTCCACACCTAAAGATCTTTGGCACAGCTCTTGATGTTGGACTATTCATGCCATGTCCTCCTAACCTGCTGAACCAACGCATGGGCTTCGCATATGACCTAACTAGCTAGCCAAACGAGTGTAATGGTCCTCAAATTCCTATCCCTTTAGGAATAGAGCCGTCCTAGGCTCAGGTACCATCATTTACAAGTACCCTCTCGTGCACACCTATATTGTTCCCATCTGACCACTGTAGGACACCACGTGTCCTTTTTTAAAGGTCGTTGTACCATTAGAAAGAATTTCTGCACTCAAGGATCCTTGCGCGTGTGGTTCTTGTTTAGGCAACTTGAGCCGTCCTAGCTCTGATACCAATTTTCGCGGCCCCTCTCATAACGTATAGATATTGTCCTAGCCTACTAATTAACCAAGACCAATGTGCACACCAAAATTTGGGGTTTTCTGTTGGGCATAATTATTTAAAAGGTGGGCTGAAAAGTCGGTGGCCTTCAATATTTATTTCTCCCACGCGCGCACTTTCTATATACGCTTCGCGCGTAACAAGTTTATTTTGCCTCCTTATATGTGCAAATTATGCGACGCGTTATTATGAATAAAAGATGGTTCACTTGGAAACGATACATGTGCTAATCTTAATCTAGACGATGGATAGACCATCGTCAGAAAAAATCAACCCTTCGATCATCGCTTAATTGACGCACAAAGTGTTAGAATAAAATAGATATTAGGTGGGACCAATGATGACCATTTATATGTTAATGTGATCTAGACGTTGAGGAGTTTATCTTCATAAAAAATCAACCATTGGATACACTCCATGCGATCCTACCGTCAAGTGTAATCTAGTGTAAATAGATATATAATGTCACGGGACGTATACTGTATTTTTAAAAATATTTAAAAAAAAAACCATTTACATTCATTGGATTGATTGATCTAGACGATGATGAGATCATCTTCACAAAAATAAGCCCTTGGATCATATTTGAAAGAATCTTAGAACTGGTGTAAACGGAGTGTAAAAATAAAATTATTTGAAAAGGATGTAATCGGAATTTATCAAAAGAAGGGACAGCTCTGACATTTTAAAAAAGTTAAAAATATATATATATGTAAGGGGATGGACGGGTGGTATGACAGCTCAAACCTGTCTCCGCCGCCACCCCACCAAGCCATTCTCTCTCCACCCTTTTCTCTCTCTATCTCATACATTTTAGGGGGTTGGCGCCCCCTAGCTAACCTAAACGGCTTAAGGGGCAGCCCCTTATACTATATAGATGAAAACCCCTTATACTATATAGATGAAAACAAATAAAAAAAGTTAAGTTTGGAATTCAAGTTTGGTCAATTATAAAAATGAAACCGAAATTTGAAGTTTGAGAATCCAATACTACATACTGGATTCAATTGTTTAAATTATAGATTGTTTGGATGGAGATTTTAAGTAGGGATTTTGTGGGGGGCGCTAAAGATTTGATGGAAAACTACCTAGATTTATAACATGATTTCTAGCTAGTTTTTCACTAAATCCCTGATCCTACAAAATCTCTACTAAAAATCTTCTATCCAAATAAACTATTAATTAATTCACTCAATGAAAAATGTAAAAAAAGTCCCTGAAAAAAAAAGCATTATGATTTTAGTCCTTGTTTTATAAATTTAGTCCCTACTTTTGGACATAAAAGTCATAAAAGTAGGGACTAAATTTATAAAATAAGGATTAAAATTATAATGACTTTTTTTACAGGGGCTTTTTTTTTAAAACCCCTTAATTCAAGTAACATGTAAAGTTTTTGTTTTACGACAGGTGTTATGTATGCTTGCTTGTTGGGTGGAAGACCCCAACTCAGACGCATTCAAGAAACATCTTGCCAGGGTTCCAGATTACTTGTGGGTTGCTGAGGATGGATTGAGAATGCAGGTTTGAAATCAACAATAATATTGGACGACCTTAATTAATTTATTTACCTCTATATACCAACATTGCTAGGAAAATTACCTCATTTCGACGATCTTTGGAAAACTACTTAAATGGATCCAAAAGAAGAGAAATAACGAAAATACTAACTTGCAATGAGTTGAGGTCCAGAACTTTTATATATTAGGTTTGTAAGGCTTTCATTTCACTATTCTCAACACGCCTTCTCACGTGTAGCGTTCTTATGAGCCTAACACGTAGAACTCTTTTGGATGACTTGGAGCACGTGTGGCTATTTTTTAGTCGGTAGCATATGTGGGTATTGGGCCTATCACATTTGGCCTACTCTGATACCATATTAAGTTTGTGGGCATCTAACTCAAAACAGTTGGCAATGAGTTGTGTGACCCAGGATCTTTATATATTGGGTTTGCAAAGCTTTCATTTCCCATTGTGAAGACTATTCTCAACAAAGATTTATGTGAAAAACTTTATAATGGGTAAAATCAAGAACAAAAGTACGATCAACTCAATTTCTTGTAATAGTAATACACAGGGACCTCTTACTTCTCAACTATCACCCTCATATGTAAAGAACATGCAATAAGTAGAAAGAAACTAATTGCATTTAATTTCAATGGAATTAGGTTAGTTTCGGAGAAACAACAAAAATTCTGTTGTTAGGTACAAACTCTAAAGTTTCTTTCAAAGTTGTGAAACTTTGGTTAGGACATTCTTGACGAGAAGCAGATTATGTATCTAGCTAGCAGCTCTCATATCCAAATCTTTCTACTTTTGATAGTATTAGAAGCAAATTTGAAAAAGGTGATTTTGCTGTATGGATATGAAAATCAACCATTGGATCATCTACATACGAGCACATTGGGCATATTCAGATTGTGCTGACCATCGAGTACCCCTCTTTATACAATAGGGTTATTATTAAACTTATTACAAGTTCACACAAGTGACCTAGTTCTAGTTCTACTTCTACTACACAATTCGTACATAAATTTAAAGAATGTTGATACGTACATATACGACGATGGAACAGAATGTATACGCGTACTAATTATAATTACCATTTTGTTAGCATTATATTTACTTACTCTATATATTAACCAAATATTCCACATTATTTAATTGTAGGGTATGGGAACTCAAATGTGGGACACCGGTTTTTCTGTTCAAGCACTTCTAGCAAATAATCTCACCAAAGAAATCGGTCCTACTCTTAGGAAAGCACATGATTTCATAAAGCGATCACAGGTTTTAACTTCAATTTTATTCAAGTTATATATTTACATATATATATTAATTGTTAATTTTGTGTGTATATTAATTAATTAATTAATTAATTAATTAAATAATTCCATTTCTCTTAATTAATTAATTAATCCTACATTAAAATGTATATATATATATATATATGAAGGTCAAAGATAACCCATCCGGTGACTTTCAAAGCATGTACCGTCACATTTCTAAAGGATCATGGACCTTACCAGATCAAGATCATGGGTGGCAAGTTGCAGATTGTACCGCAGAAGGACTAATTGTAAGTATTTAATTTAACCTGATTTAATAAATTAATTATGATTAAATACGTAATAGTACAAAATAAATTTCATGGCTTGCATCCCAGTTGGTTGGCATCCCTTCTGATTATGGAGGCCGCCGCGGGTTGTCGGTTAAAATTCGTAGCTTCTTGTATTTCCGTTGTTTTCTCCAAGTTGGTTCCTTTGGACGTCTGACAATGGTGCCAATGTCACCTATTGCCCCTTATCTTATTGCCCCTTATCTTCACCTATTGGTGACAATATTTTCTGTGTAGTTAATGGTGCCTTATCTTCGCTTATTGTTGTCAATATTTTCCTCTTTTGCAGCTTTGTTTATTCTTGTAATTAGATACTAGTCCAGGCTCTGAGGGCAGGTCAGCAAGGGTTAGAAGGGTTAGAAGCTCAAATCTTGGTTACGATAAATTTTATATATGGACAGACCACAAATGACCTAACTTTTAAAAGGGTTAGAAGCTCTAGAATGATATGATTATTGGTGAGAATGATCTACGTGGTGAGGAGAATATCTCCGCCTAAGTCATATAATATAACTTTAATATATAAATTTAACAGAAATAGCTTTATAATCTAGCTGGATGGAGAAAAAAAAAAACTTGGGCTCAACCATTGAGCTTCACGCTCATTCTTTCTGCGTGGCGCTCATCGATTTAGCTTTCCACTAAGGATCTCTATTCTAATAAAAAGAGGATCTATTTTGACATGTTAATGGACTCCACTAGAGTACCAAAACTTTAGTAACCCCCACTAGAGTTGCCTTTATGAGGTGATTGTTTTTTTACCTTTAATTAGGGGCAGACCCATAAAAGTTGTTCTTTATTTCTAACCATTAACTGTGGTAGTAAGTGGAAAACCTTTATTTTTGGGATTTAAACCTATTAAGTGGAAGTAAGTGATCTCAAACTACTTACTACCACTAATTAATGGGCTTAAAACCTATAATTTAAAGTTTTTACTAATTGCCACTAGTTAGTGGTTAGAAACGAAGAACATTTTTAATGGGCCTGCCACTAGTTAGTGGCAAAAAAATATTCACCCCTTTATTGTCTATTTATCCCTAATAATGTAGAGAAAGCTCCAACCTTTCATCTCTTTTGCTCTCTAATTAGAATATAGCCAAAATGACAAGCAGTCGGATAGTTAACTTAATATGAACATGATATAATTAATTCAACTGCGAACCACATAACAGGCTTGTCTCTTGCTCTCACAAATGCCCCCCGAAATGGTTGGTGAAAAAATGCCGGTGGCGCGGTTGTATGACTCTATTGAGGTCATTCTTTCTCTTCAAGTAAGGATCGATTAACTTTAACTTCATGTACAATTTTTCTGTTATTTATACGTATACAAATAAAGGATACAAATTGCAAATTTACAAACTATAATATAAAACAGTGTGGCTTTGAGACAAAGAACGTTTGAGATTTGTCATCTCATAAATTCGGGCCATGCTTGGTGATTTATACAAACACATATAACTTCTTAGTCAATGGTATATTTGTTAAATAAAGAGCATTTAAAGGGTCTAGGATTAGTATGAGTTTGTAGATAAAAAAAAAATGATGTATATGTGAAGAAATTTGCTAACTCTTAACTTTGTATTTAGATAAAAATGTCATTGTTTATCTACAAATTGGATTTTGAAAAAATTTATAATTTTAAAAAGCAAAGATCTTCAAAATGAGACTAATCACCAATACCAAAAAAAAAATATTTTGCACGGTAAGTACGAGCGGGTGAAAACGACTTATGGTAAGCAAGGCGAAGGCATGTCGACCTGTGTCGATTGCACGAAAGCGCACACTAGCATATGCTCAAGCAGATTTCAAACGACGAAAATGTGCAACGTTATGTGTCGTGTCGAAGGCACAGGTTATCGCTAGTAGTAAATTAATTTAAGGTTAAGCCTCATTGCACCCTCTCTAACTCAAAATGCCTCATACTCAGAGGAAGCAGCTCAAAAAAATAAGAAAAAATTCTAATTCTACCCCACTTTTTCTTTATGAATATCTAACTTATTGTTACCATTCATTTAAATTGATCTATGGGGTTCACACAGAATGACCCAAGAGTTGATATAGTGTAAAGATGATCTACATGGTAAAGAAAATCATCCTCTAGCAAAATAATTCAAATCGTTAGTTTTAAACAAATTTTAGTGGAGTTAAAAGTTTTATAATGATGTGATTTAATTATTGTGAAGAGATCATCCAGCTAAAATATCAACCCTTGAATAATTTTTATGTGGGTCCCATAGACCTGTGTAAACGGAATGTAAAAGTAAGTGTGATATTAATTTAGAAAAAAGTGGGGTTAAATTTTACGGAAAATGAGTGAAATATCTTTATATAAGAAAAAAAAGTAAAGGAATGACATACATTTTTTATATACGCACAGTATTTGGTGCACATTAGGCGATGTAAAAAGACAGAAAAACCCTCAAATGAATAAGGGCGGTGTACGTTAGCAAACCCTTTTTAATTAATGTTAACATGAAAATTGCGATAACTTTTTAAATATAAATCGGATTTCAACAAATTTTATACTATTGGAAAGAATTTTTTAAGATCTTTAAAATAAGATCAGCCATGAATACCAAAGAGTTTTTTAAGATCTTTCACAAAACTATAAAAACTCAGATTTTATGCAAACTATAATTTTCATATAGTTAATTTAACAAAAAAAAAACCAATTCACGAAGCGAATGCAAAAAAAAAATGCATGAAAATAGACTATGCAAACTATAATTTGTATTTGCAAGTTATAATTTGCATTATCGCAAGATTTTTTTTTTAATTAGGTATTGTTGTCTAATCTCATTTTAAATATCTTGAAAAATGTTTTACAAAAATAAAAATTTTGTCAAAATCTAATTTGTAGTTTAAAAGTTATAGTATTTTAAATTTTAAAAAATATTATTTTCTCTTTATGCCACGTCATCGGTCTCTACAAAAGCAAAACCAGTTACAAGCCTACCCTTTTAATAAAGAAAATGGTAGTTTAGGTACCAAAAATTTATAGTTTTTCAAAGAAAAAATGAACTAATTACCAAGCTTATAAAATGCTAAAAAGTAGGGACCATGCTTATAAATTAAATAGTGTATGTCCTCTCCATCAAAAGGTTAGAAAAAAAAAAGGACTTTCTGCCTAATATTGTGTAATTTTAATGTTATTTTTTTGTGGGCCCTCTTTTAAGTATGAGCGTTTCAAGAAGGAGGGGGTGCAAATAGGCCTGTCAATTGGGCTAAGTGAGCCGAGCTTATGGGTGTTCAAGCTCAGTCCGAATATATTTGACATTCTGAAGCCCAAGCTCGGCCCAAAATAAAATTAAATACCCTTGACCAAACTTGGCCCATATAAAATTTCGGGCTTCGGACCGAATTCGGGCTTGCTTGAAAAATATATACGGTATAACTTGGAGGTCCAAAAACTTATAAATAATTGAGAGTTTAAAAATTAAAATTAAAATTTTTATTTTTAATAATATGTGAGATACTCGACCTTGAAATCCTTGAAAAAAATAAGTTAAAGAAGCTTAGAGTTTCAAATGGTTAGGGTATGAGGTTTAGTTGTTTAAAATAATATAAATAGTTATCCCATTGTATTTCAAAATAAAAAGAATGAATGGTGTTGGGTTTCAAGGAAAATAATAATTAATAATTTGATGGTTTCAAAAAAGAATAAGAATAAATGATGTATGGGATTTAAAAATTATAATTATATGTTAATTAATATTCGGATCGGGCCTAAATTGGGTTGAGCTCTATAATGCCCAAGCTCGACCCGAACTTAAATTTAAGCCTTATTTTTTGCTCAAACTTGGCCCGACTTATTCTCAAATAAGACTCGGCCTAAAAATTATCGGGTCGAACGACCGGGCTTCGGGCCAGCCCAACCCAATTGACAAGCCTGGGTGCGAAGATGTTTTGGCTTAATTTAATTATATTTAAAAATTCTAATACACAAATGTATACATTAAAAATAATGGTCTTAGATATATTTAAATGAGGGATATTACAACCCCATTTAACCCCCATAGAACTCCATTGAAAGAGGATGATTTAATAGTTGAGTTTTGATGATATGATTTCTTCATCATGTAAATCGTAATACCAAAACATATACCCCTTGTAAAGCTTCCAACCCTAAAAAATCAGCCTCTAAAATTAAATTTTAGGTGTCTTTTTATTCTTCATTTGATTTTTATATAATAATCTACATGAAGAGAAAATCCACGCAGGACCAATGTTAATGGGTTCAAAGTTGGTGCTTTTTATGAGGTGCAATAGCTCCACCTCCATTCTGATTGATATATCAAATTTGTACGTGCTGACCCTTTTAGTAATTTTCTTAATATACGGGTGGTAGGGTGCAGATGGTGGAACGACAGTGTGGGAGCCAGCAACATCACAGAGTTGGTTGGAGGTAATTAAAAAGTAATTTTTGGTCATTTCTCCATTAATTAATCATCTTAAAGTAGTTTGGTGTATTGTACCACACCTTATTACACAAATATCCTACCATATATATTCTTGTTGGGGCCTACATTTGTGGATAACTCAAGGATGATTTCAGGCTAGGGTTTTCTCATAGTCATTTAGCATTTGAAAATCCTCCTATTTTAAAAAATTTAACCAATCAAAAGTTTATAAAAAATCAATGCTAAATAAATGTCTAAAATTTTACAATATTTTAAGTGTTAATTAGAGATAAATCTACATAGTAAAGAGATCATCTTTGCACTCTTGTATCTTCTCCATATGAATTGTACAAAAAGTGTGGTGTAATACGATACGGTGGAATATACCTCCTATAACTTATATATTAGAATATTATATCTATATATATGAGGTAAGATTGTGAAATATGCTTATTTAGACATAGTCCTATGTAGGATCGACATAGAGATAATCCAAGGGTTAATTTCAAATACGGATGACTTACTCACCGTGAAGATCATTCATATAGAAAATCATAACATTCTAAAACTTCTAACCAATCAAAAGGTAATTTATTTATGAGTCTTTATCATTTGTTTTAAACCAACATTTTATGTAGTTTATAAGTTTTAGAGTAGCATGATTTTTATATGAGAATGATGTACATGGTGATGAGTAGATCATCCTCAACCCTTGGATCATGTTATCTATGTTAGCTCCAAATGGGAGTGTCAAAACAAATGGCCTGCAAACCGCGTCAAAATGATATACAAAATATTTTCTTCACTATGTAGATCATTTTCACCATGCAAAAATCATATTTATTTTTTTGATCGGCTAAAGACTGGACTTTTAATCCCTATCTTCTCCTTGAAAATTATCACTAAAAGGTACAGTAGGGATGTACTGCAACCACGGATCAAAAAAGACAGCAATAAAAAAAAAAAAAAAACATGACTGGCACATCACACACCCAGCACAACCAAAAGTACAGATCAAAAACAACATGGAAAATGGATTAATGCTTAATCATTGTTAAATTACCAACCAACTTTCGAGGGGGTTGGTTGTGGTACACGGATATAATTTTTAGTCACGAGGACAATTTACATGGTAAAGAGAATATTTTTAATAAAAATCAGTTCTTTGATCATCTCTATGTGGGCCCTATAAATTTGTGCACAGTTTCCCATGTAAATTTTTCTATGTACATAAATCTTTAGCAGGATCAACATACAAGCTTATCTATACAAGGTTTTAGGACCCATATCCCATATCCTATGGCTGATTTTTTGTAGGATGATCTCCTTATTATTAGATCATCCTCACCACAAATAATACTATTTTAAAATTTTTAACCAGATCAAAGTTGTGTGATTCATGAGCCATTGGTTTATCTTTTATTTTAAATTAATTTTTGATTGGTTTAAAAATTTTAGAACAATGTTATACCTTTGGGTCATCACTATAGGAGCCCATAAAAACCCTGAATGAATAAGCTTGTTCGGAGATGTACCTCTCTCTTTCTTAATCAAAATACATGTTTAATTAAATCAAATATATTAATTACTTAATACTTTTAATTCATTCTCCATTATAGGTTCTCAATCCCACGGAGTTCTTTCAGGACATTGTTATCGAGCATGAGTAAGATTACTATTTTTAATTAGCCCTTCTACTTTAACTCCATTTGTTTGTGTTACGATATTTTCCTCCCATATAGATAATTATATTCAGAAACCAGCCTATTCTGGAACATCCAACACTAGTAAAAGTTTTGCATAAATCAACAGCAGAAAAATATGACTAAAATTTGTTAATTATTAACAGTTTATTGAAGGGAGTTAAAAGTTTTAAAACAAACTAAATTTCAAATATGATGATTTCTACAGTGAGAAAACCTATTCATCCAAAATTAATTTTTAAATTATTTTCATGTAGACCCCACAAATTAATGTATTATATATGCACATAGCACATGTAGGTGTTTTTCAGATATCTAAATATATAAAGGGGTGTGGGCGCGCTAACAGTGAGGCTCATTTGATTTGTAATGGTCTCGTCCATCCAATTTTTTTCATCACCTCACACTTTTGCAAGTTCCACCTCACAAATTTTTTATATTTTATGCCCGTCTTTTTCCTACACTAATATAGACTCACTAGTGGGGGACGTCGTGTGGAGATGATGTAATGGTTTATTTGAATGGTAGATTTTAAGTAAGGATTTTGTGGAGATCAGAAATTTGGTAGAAAACTAGTTAGATTTATAACATGATTTCTAACTTATTTTTTACCAAATTTCTAGTCTCCACAAAATTCTTACTTAAAATCCTGCATCCAAACAAATTATAAGAGAAAATTTTTTGTGAAGATGATTAGCTCATCGTATAGATTAGGGATGTAAAATGGTTGGCCTGGGCCCGGGCCAGCTGAGATCGGGCCAAGCCCTAAAAGCTCAATACTCTTCGGGGCGAGCAGAAGCCAGCGGCTTATCTGGGAGACCTCATCCCAGGCTAGGGCCCGAGCCCGACAACCTTCAGGCGGGGATCAGGCTCACGCATCAGGCTTAGGATTTTTTCCGGTTCTTTTAAAAAGTTTGAAAATTTTAGTTGTTATCAAGGCTTACACTAATAACCTTCAAGTTACCTGATACCATATCCAACTTTCTACGTCATATCTTGTTTAATAAATTTTTTTTTTACCGACCAAAAAAAAATATCTTGTATATATAATAATGAATAGAATTGTAGATAAAGATAAATATAAACTGGGTTTGGGTTTAGGATCAGGCTTTTTGTCTGGCTTTTGGGCCGAGCTGTGCCTACAAGACACCAACCTAAGCCACAGCCGGGTTTTGGCCCGACTGGCCTGAGCTTTCCAGTGAGATTACATGAAGATGATACAAGGACTAAGTTTTTGTAATGATTATTTTTTCGTTGTTAGATCAATTTCAGCCCATGGATCATCTCCTTGTGAGCTCACACACTTACGTAAACGTCTTTATTATTAATTTGAATTACACCTGCCAGTGGGATCACACGGTGATGATCAAAGGAATGATTGTTTTGTGATAATGATCTTTTTGTTATGTGCATCAACATCAACCCATGAATCATCTACATGTGGGTCCACACCTAAGTATTACACTACATGTTCCACTTATATTATTTTTATTATTCATTTACACTATAGCACACTAACACATGCCTATGGGTCGGGGCTTGTGTTAGGATGATCTAAGGGTCGATTTTTTATGACGATGATCTCCTCATCATAAAGATCAAGATCAGCCCTTGAATAATCTCTATTTTTATGCTTCTTTCAACTCTAACATAAAGAGCGTGCCTTGAGAAAAGAACATGTGCACAAAGGGTTTGTGTAGGAAAACTCTAGACTTACCCGTGATTCTCATCCACTAAACTTACCCTCTCATGTGGAGCTAATAAAATCTAGAAAGTGAATGTGCAATGAATAATATGGAACCATCACTTTTCTTCTCTCTGAATTTAATTGATGATACATTAGTGGGTGAGTTTAGTAGATAAGAAATCTCAAGTGAAGGTAGAAGCGCTCGCTTGTATATATAATATAATATCGGAATGATCCTTGGATATATGCCCTAATTTCAAGCATAAGTGTTATGTCTACACCGTTTTGGATGCATAATGTCTCTAGTTAATTAAGAGTACTAGCTAGTTAATTGTGCAGTGGTATTAATTTACGCACAGATATGTGGAGGTGACCTCTTCCGCTATTGAAGCTCTAGTACTATTTATGAAGTTCCATCCTGCTCATCGGAAGGAAGAAATTGAAAATTACATTGCCAAAGCTGTACGTTATCTTGAAGATCAACAAAGGCCCGATGGTTCATGGTACACGTTTAATATTTACCATAAGATCAACTTGTTTAACCAAACCTTCGAAAACAAGGAAATTTATTGGAAAGAAATGAAAAGAAAGGAGAAAGTGGAAAAAAAAAATGAAAATATTAAATTTACTGCATTTGATGCTATATTTATTACCTACTTTACTACCATTCCTACTGCCTAGGCCATTTAGGAGGGTAGTAATGTCAATTAGGGAATGATGCGAATTACGAGGGATATGAGATTATAACACAACCGTGGGATTACTAGGCAGTAGCAAATACCATACAAAAATGCATGCTACCCTTCGTGATTTGCGTCATTCCCATTACTACCCTCTTAAATGGCCTAGGTAGTAGGTAGGTAGTAAGTGTAGCATCACTGGGGAAAAAAAAAACAGGAAAGTTTTTGGAGAGATTTTTCTTGTTGGGCCCGCTTGAAAATGATCTAAGGGCTAATTTTTTGGTAAAGATGATTTCCTTACTATGTAGATCATATCCACTGAAAATCATATCATTCTAAAACACCTATCCCCCAGCCTTCATCTACGTGGTGAAATTTTGAGCCTTCTATTTCACCGTTAAAATTTAGATAGTAATTTTGAGGGGGTTGAATGTTTTAGAACTTTATAATTTTGTGTCAAGATGATTTACATAGTACAAAGATCATTCTCACAAAAAATCAGTTCTTTGATTATCTCTATGGGAGACCCTACAAGAAAAGAAAATAAAAAAATAAAAGAAAAGAAGTCAAAGGACATGAAACTTGGGATAATGCTAGAAGTTCTTCCGGGATAAGGTGGCAAGATCTGCTTGTGTAAAGTTTCTTTTCACTTTTTCAAGTTTGAAGTATATCTTGCCACCTCATCCTGGGAGTCATCCTGGGAGTACTTCTAGCATTATTCTAAAAGTTGACCCCTAGTTTGAAGGGTAGGGCTTTGAATCCTTTGATGACTACAGGTTTGTCTATGCAATAAAGCATTTTAGACCAATCTTTTTACAAAACTGGTATCAGATGCTTATGTGGCAGGGTGGGACCCTCCACTTTTTCCCTCCTGAAAGTGTTATGAGGGGGTTTCCAACTTATGTGGCAGTAGGACCTACTATGCCACATAAGCTTGCGGCATTTTTTTTTTTGTAAAAAGGTCGGTCCAAAAAGCAGCACTCTTTGTCTATGTCGCCTATGTGTATATCAGTCCGAATTATACAATCCGAATGATTCGAATCCCATCATGATCTTGAGTTTGATGATGCTCTCATTGTATAGAACTCCAGGTGATCTGATGGCTTTCAGAACAATGCAACTCATCAGTCACCATCAATGTTGTGCTCCTAATACATACAAACTAAGAATACGGATTGCTAGCTTAGCAAAAACGGGTGTACTTAAACAGAAATAAACTTGGTATTAATAAATAAATAAAATGGATGTTGTTATGAGCCCTCACTTTTAAAATAGTTAAGATATCTATGTTATGAAAATCGCATTAATCTGACTAATTTGTCATCTAGGTATGGGAGTTGGGGAGTTTGCTTTATCTATGCAACATGGTTTGCGCTACGAGGGCTAACAGCCGCTGGAAAATCCTATTACAACAGCCCGACCATCCGTAAAGCTTGCGAGTTTTTGTTGTCAATTCAAAAGGCGTCCGGGGGTTGGGGAGAGAGTTATCTTTCGTGCCCGATGAAGGTATATAATACGAATAATGCTAGTTTAGTCTTTATTCCCTTGTGATATGAATTTCATCTCAAACTTAATCTTTTCCCAAATTTCAATGCCATCTAAATAGTGGCGAAGCTAGGTGGGGTCCCATGGGGGCACGTGCTCCCATGGGATTTTAGAATTTTTTTATGACCCACTTAATACTTGACAAATTTTACGTATATAACAAAATAATAGGGCCTATATTAAACTTAGTTATACGGTTAATTAAGATTTAATACGATAGAAGGGATTCACTTATATTGTTATTTGTACAATGGCCTATGGGGTCTACTTATAGATGATTCAAAAGTTGATTTAAAGTTGGGATATTCTCCTCGTTATATAGATTATCCACACAAAAAAATCAACCTATTCTAACTTTTAACCCCATATCATCCATTGATTGAAATCAAGGAAAAAAATGATCGAATAGCTCAATCACCAGTTGATATTTTTTTTCACCGTTTAGATCATTAATCTCACAAAAAATCAGCTCATTCTAATAGTTTTATAAGTAGGATCCACTTTAAATTTGTTCACATGTGAAATTAACGACTTATTTTAATTCACCTTGGATTTGTTAAAAATTTCTGCCTTCGCCACAAAAATAAATTTCTGCCTTCGCCACTCTATATAATATCTTTCAATTAAGCAATTAATACTCTAGTTCCCCAGA
>MVGT01000740.1:157713-168489 GCA_002174775.1 Macleaya cordata | reverse complement strand
TGGTAATAAGTGGAGTGGCCCATGATCTTTATACATTGGGTTGCAAGACTTTCATCTTATCATATGAAGCTATTATTCTCAACAAAGATAATCCAATCGCCGAATTTTTTTAGAGGCTGATCTAATCATCGTGTCATTTATTTTCTCTAAAAGTCAAATAATTCTAAAAATTTTAGTCCCTTCAAAAGTTTGATGATTTATGGATCGTGTATGAATATTATTAGGATTTACGTTCTTCTCACTCTGAATTTTTAACTATAAATTATTTCTAATTTTGATTAAAGTTTTTTGGTAAATTATAAATAGGCTGAGAGGGATCCGACACCGTTGCATCGTGCGGCAAAGGTATTGATCAATACACAAATGGAAAACGGCGATTTTCCCCAGCAGGTAACTCGCTTTCGTTGGTGTAAATATACGGGAACCAAATTGTACGAATTTAAATGGTTTTGCATAATTAAATTTTTTCCTTTCTTAACTTAAATAAATGTATATGACAGGAAATGACTGGAGTTTTCCTAAGGAACTGTTTGGTAAACTACTCAGCATATAGAAGCATTTTTCCGATATGGGCTCTTGGCGAGTATTCTCGACGGGTCCTGCTCCCATCCATAAACCCCTAAATTGAATTAGAAAATCTAAGTATATTCTCCAAATTAAATTCCATGTAATAAATATCACCACTAACGGTGCCTTATGGAGTTCAAACTTTTAAAAAGTTCAAATTATATATGTTGTGAAGAGTCTTAAGAACCGTTTAAAAGGAAGGGGCTAACTCAGTAATTTAACTCAAGATGGGCCAATACATCTTTAGGCCATCCACAGTGATCACAGGGTAAAAGTCAAATTTGACCTACCAAATTTTGTCTATATTTAAGAGTTGAACATCGGTGGATTTCAAGGTTACTCTAAAAAAAATTAATAAAAAACTAAATTAGAGGCACAAATGGCATTTTAAAAAAAATTCTTTTCAAATAATGTCAGGCGGTGTCCCTGGGGGCCGCCTGGCATCAGACGCCCTACCCCCAGGGTGTCTGATGTTAGGGCTCGTAGAAGCAAAAAAAAAACACACTTGTACACATGGTCTGTTAGACAAACTTGATCGGCTAAATCGGAATCAAAATATAATACAGGTTACATGGACCAGTTTTTCTCTTTCATTTTTTTTTAAATGAAAATATTAAATAAATAAATTCGACTTTCCCAGTTAGAGAGTTCAAGGAGTGGTCATTAAGCTCACGCCTGAGTCCTCACACACCCTTTTCCTTTCCTTTTTGGCTGGGTCTCTCCGCTTGCCTTGTTAAAACAGAAAAAAGATGCACGTTAAGATCAAAATTATCAAACTGCTTTAAGGTTACCTTACCTCTTATTATTTCCCCTCATCAAACTGCTTTTATCAAGGAGTGTCAGATTTTTTTTTAGGTGAAAATGAGATTTATTGATAAGTAAGGAAAGTACTTTAGACATATACATCTTCCAACTTAACTCAAGTTAGTCAAAACGACTAAGAGTACCGAACCAAAAAAAAAATTCAGGCTGGTTGGAAAGTAAAATCCCTTCAATGCACAATCATGTTTTCAACAGAGACACCTTTGAAGTCAGGTTGTGTCGGAGCCCAAACTGAATTAATTATTAACCTTCACTTGTTGAATAAGCCTGTCAATCTCCGTTGCCTTGTCTTCAAAGAGCGTCGATGGTGTTCTAATTGCTAATGAGCTGATTGATTCTAGAATGTGAAGCAATGTCCCTGGTATACTTTGTAAGATTGATTTTGAAAAGGCTTATGATCATGTAAGTTGGAAATTAATTTTTTGATGGAAGTTCTTATCAGAATGGGGTTCAGAGCAAAATGGAGGGGTTGGATTCAAGCCTGTATCAAGAAAATTCCATTCTCTTTCTGCACTGCAATGGACAAAATTAAGGTTAAACAACCTACATCAAACCCAATAAATTACCTGACCAAATTTAGAACATTAACCTTCTATGTGGTATGACCGAATAATTTCTCTATTCAACAATAAAATGTGATCATACTTATGAAGATGAAAACCCCAAACTACAACGAAGATGAGTTGTAAAAAAATAAATGAAGTTGTAGAAAAATAAAATAAGAACAGAAATAAAAGCAAATATTATAAAGTTATGAAACCCTAGAAATCAAATTCGAGTTCAAGGTGCAGGAAAAAGGAAATTAAAAGATCAAAATGAATAGATCAAGTAGCAAAATAAAAGACTACTAAGTTGTAGAGAAATTAAAAAAAAAAAAAAAGAACATATATTATCAAATTGGAAAACCCTAGAAATCCAAAGATCAACTAGGAAGCCCATAAAAAACTAAACAAAAAGTAGGAGAGAAGACGATGTAGAGGGGGAAGGAAGGAGAAAGAGAGAGAAAGAGAGAGAGAGAGAAAAAGAGAAAGAGAGAACAAAGAAGATTGAGACTTGTTGAAGAGAATCTGCACGAGTGAGAATGAGATCTATATCATTTTAGAGAGGGTAGGTGAAGGACAGACAGGAAGAAGGGGACGAACGAAATGAAGAAGAGAAGAGAGAAAATGAAAGAAAAGGAAGAGATGGAGTTGTTACCCGGATGCAGTGGCGGATCCAGGAATTTTCTTCTTGGTGAGCGAGTCTGTTACATAATAGAGGTCTTCTAGAAGAATTAAGTCTTTAACAGATTCTGTCATTTAGTCTTGTAGTTGACAGCTATATAGTTATTATTGGTTAGATGTAATATATTCTGTTAGTAGGGTGTCTTGTAGAAACTATATAAATAGAGTCATTGAGCTCATAGTAAAGTTGACGGTTTCTTTGTGATTTTTCTTGATTCCTCTGCAATTAAACTTGGTATCAGAGCGATTCTGCTCTTTTCTTCATTCTTCCGCCATTAAAGCTTCTCAAGCTTCTTGCGTTCGTCTTCTTTCTTCAGTTAACCTCTTTCTTTTTTTTCAGATCTGAAATCCTTACATCTTTTTCTTTCATTCTCTCGGTCTACTTTTTCTAAAATCTTGGAATCTCTCTCTGTTCTAGCTTTCTTTTGATTTTGATTTTTCTGTTCTTCTGTGATTTTGATCCAACATTTTCCCCAAATTACTTCTTTGAATTCTCAGATCTTGAAGAATTTCTGTTCTTTTTACCTGGTTTAGGTATCTTTTATCATATTCTTGTGTTCTTGAATCAATTTTCTGAAGTTTACTTCTGTTCTTGAAAATTCGTATAACCAATCACAAAGCTGAAATGGCACCGTCGAACAACTCTCCTTCTTTTATGGTTACAAACATTACCAATCTTGTTTCAGTAAAGCTAGATGATCAAAATTTCTTACTCTGGAAATCTCAGATCTTTCATGTACTTAAAGGAAACAACTTGCTAGGGTTTGTGGATGGTTCGCATGAGTGTCCGTCTCCAACTATTGTTGATTCTGATGGTAAAACAGTTGCTAATGAAGAGTTCTTGGATTGGACTCGACAAGATGCTCAGGTTCTAAGCTGGATAAATGCTACTCTCTCGGATGGCGTTCTTTCTCAAGTCGTTGGATTAACTACATCTGCTGATGTCTGGAATGCAATTCAAGATCGAATTGCTTCGCAAGATCGTTCTCATGTCAACTATCTGAAGTCCCAGCTATAGTCGATCTCAAAGGGAAATCTTTCTATGTCTGCCTATCTTCTTAAAGCTAAATCGATCGCTGACAATCTTGCTGCTGTTCAGAATCAAGTCACAGATGAAGACATGATTTATCATGTTCTCAAAGGCCTCCCTCCTGAATATGGTCCATTTCGGACCTCTATCAAAGTTCGTCCTGGTCCTCTACGAATCCAAGAACTCTACAGTCTTCTTCAAACTGAAGAGCTCTGTATTCAATCTTCCATTTCTGATGCTACAGTATTTGCTGCAACCAAGAATCTTTCTTAACATCAAAATGCCTCATTTGGTAGAGGTAATCGAGGTATGAATCGAGGTAATTTTGGAGGAAATTTTCGAGGATATAACAGAGGCAGAGGACGTAATAACTATAATAGAGGAACATATCAGAATACTAATAACAATTCCAACTATAATCCTAATCTCAACTATAACAGAGGTAATCGTGGCAGAGAAATAAAAAAAAATAAAAATAAGAACACATATTATCAAATTGGAAAACCTTAGAAATCTAAAGATCAACTAGGAAGCCCACAAAAAACTAAACAAAAAGTAGGAGAGAAGACGATGGGGAGGAGAGAGAGAGAGAGAGAGAGAACAAAGAATATCGAGACTTGTTGAAGAGAATCTGCGCGAGTGAGAATGAGATCTATCTCATTTTAGAGAGGGTGGGTGAAGGACAGACGGGAAGAAGGGGACGAAGGAGATGAAGAAGAGAAGTATTAAACTTTGAGACTTTTAGATTTTGTGTCTCACACAACTTATGTGACGATGAGAATTTCAATTAAAATATATAAGGTGTTTACAACTAAATACAATATATCTAACCAGTGAAAATTTAAGAGTCCTAATGAAACAATACATATCTAAAATAAACAGATTACAACTATTGATGATCTTCTGTTGCTTATTTCCTCTTGTTGATGCATTGACGCACGTGGTGCTTGGTCTCCAAGTAACATGAAGAGCATGGTAAGTTAGAAGAGTAATCTGGTGGTTGTAGATAAGCATAGGTCCTACTAAAAAATAAGATACAAGGATTAGAAAGACATGCTGATGTGCTTGTGAAACATAAATGGCCATGCACGTTAGTGCATGGCATGTGATAATACGTAATACCCCCCCTCAAGTTGGAGGGGGAGGATTATCAGGACGAACACCCAACTTGCTTACAAGTCGGCGGAATTGATCAGCCCCAAGTGGCTTGGTGAAAATAGCAATGAGTGGTGTGACCCAGGATCATTATATATTAAGTTTGCTAGGCTCTCATATCCCATTTGGGACTATTCTCAACACGCCCCCTCACGTGTGGCGTTCTTTTGAGCCTAACACGTGGATCTCTTTTTGGGTGATGTGGAGCACGTATGGCCATTGAGCCTATCACATGTGGGCCTGCGCTCTGATACCATATTAAGTTTGTGGGCTTCCAACTCAAAACCAATTGACAATAAGTGGTGTGACCCAGGATCATTACCAATTGGTTTTGAGTTGGAAGCCCACAAACTTAATATGGTATCAGAGCGCAGGCCCACACATGATAGGCCCAACGACCACACGTATTCCCCGTCACCCAAAAAGAATTCCACGTGTTAGGCGCAAAAGAACGCCACACGTGAGGGGGCGTGATGAGAATAGTCCCACATGGGATATGAGAGCCTAGCAAACCTAATATATAATGATCCTAGGTTACACCACTCATTGTCAATTGATTTTAAGTTGGAAGCCCACAAACTTAACAATGGCTTCATTATCTTTTTGCTGACCTTGGTTACCCTCACAAAGGACCTATCTCTATTTACTGTGATAATCAAGCAGCTATTCACATCGCTGAAAATCCAGTTTTTCACGAACATACAAAATATATTAAATTAAATTGCTATTTTGTTCGCGAAAAGATTCTACTATTTTCTGCAGAATAGTACAGTCGTCTCCTTACCATGCTCAACCCTCCTGCCGATGATGATGATGCTGTCCCGCGTGTGAATCTTGCAGGTACAAGTCTCTCTTCCTTTTCTACTCCATAGTTTATAGATAGCGGTGCCACGCACCACATTTGTTCTTCTTTACAACTATTCCCCTCTTATATTCCTATCCCAAAACCAAAATCGGTTCAACTTCTTGATGGAACCACAGCCACGGTGCAGCATATTGGTGATGTTATCTTCTCACCTACACTTAAATTAACTAAGGTTTATCATGTCCCTAGTTTTCGTTTCAATTTAATCTCTATCAGTCAGATAACTAGATCTTTAAATTGTTCCATGGATTTTTTTATCTAATTCGTGTTTTTCAAGACCTACTCACGAAGCAAGTGATTGGTCGGGGTGATCTTGTTCAAGGCCTTTATTAGCTTCGCATTTCTTCTTCCTTTTGCCTTATGAATAAAATGCCAATTGACATTTGGCGTTGCCGCTTAGGGCACCCTAGTTTAGATAGGTTTATATTCTTATGTAGTTCTTTTGATTATATTAGTTCGAATTTTTCTCATGAATGCGATGTATGCCCTTAGGCAAAACAATCCAGATTACCATTCAATAAAAGTAGTATTTCTTCTTCTCGATGATTTGAACTCATCCATTGTGACATTTGGGGCCCATTCACTGTCCCAACCAATGGTGGTGATCGTTATTTCCTCACTATTGTTGATGACTTTTCTCGGTGTACATGGATATTCCTTATGAAAGTTAAATCGGAAACAATTAAGTTTCTTAAATATTTTTTTAATTTTGTCATTACTCAATATTCACGCAAAATTCGAACAATGTCGACTGGGTCTCGAGATCTTCATCTTCCAAAATTACAGCGCTTTCGATCTGATAATGGAAGTGAATTTTTATCACGTGAGTTGCAAACGTGGTTTCATGAAAATGGTGTTCTCCACCAGCGAAGTTGTGTTTCCACTCTCCAACAAAATGGGGTAGTGGAACGCAAACACCGTTACCTACTTTCCATAGCACGCGCACTTCGCTTTCAGGCGAATATTCCTATCTAATATTGGGGTGCATGCAGTCTTGCTGCCACCTACTTAATTAATAAAATGCCAAGTCCGGTCTTATCTAATCGTTCACCACATGAGGTGTTCCTCGGATCCTCGCCTGCTTATAAACACCTCTGTGTGTTTGGTTGCTTATGTTTTGCTCGTAATACATCGATCAACCATAAGTTTGACCCACGTGCTAAACCTGGCTCTGATACCATATTAAACTTTGAGACCTTTTAGATTTTGTGTCTCACACAACTTGTGTGACGATGAGAATTTCAATTAAAATATATAAGGTGTTTACAACTAAATACAATATATCTAACCAATGAAAAGAGTCCTAATGAAACAATACATATCTAAAATAAACAGATTACAACTACTGATTATCTTCTATTGCTTATCTCCTCTTGTTGATGCATTGATGCATGTGGTGCTTGGTCTCCTAGTACCTTGAAGAGCATAGTAAGTTAGAAGAGTAATCTGGTGGTTGTAGATAAGCATGGGTCCTACTAACAAATAAGATACAAGGATTAGAAAGACATGCTGATGTGCATGTGAAACGTAAATGGCCATGCACATTAGTGCATGGCATGTGATAATACCTAATATGAAGAGAGAAAAAAAACGAAAAGGATGAGATGGAGTTGTTACCTGGATGAAGGAGAAACAGGTAGTGTCGAGCTCGGAGCTCTCACATTCCTATAATTTTTCTCTGTTGGGTATTTTTTGTCAAGGATTTAGGAAAACACCTCTTTTGTCGTTTTCCACTTACCCAGGGGGGACCCCCTGTCTCCCTTCCTATTCATCGGTGTTGCTGAAGTCCTTTCTTTGACGTTCCAAAAGGCTACTCAAAATGATTTATTGTCAGGTTTCATGGTGAATATTGAAGGGACTCCCATTACTTATCTACAGTTCGCTGACGACACTCTTGTCTTTCTGGAAAATGATGCAGATCAAGTTAGATGTACTCGTATGCTTATGCTATGTTTTGAGCTGGTCTCTGGCCTCCATATTAATTTTGCAAAAAGTAAACTGTATGCGGTGGGTGACTCAAATAATTTGACTAGATTTTTTGCCATCTTGGGATGCTATTGTAATACCTCCCATCTCAGTATTTGGGTCTTCCCCTTGGTGATAAGTACAAAGGGGTGGGTAAATGGGACTTTGTTGATTGAGAAATGTACAAAGATACTTGCTGGGTGGAAAGGGAACCTACTGTCGAGAAGTGGTAAGTTAACATTGATAAACTGTGTCATTGCTAGTATGTCAGTGTATCTATTCTCCTTATTTAAAGCTCCCAAATTCGGTGATTAAGAAGCTAGAGAAAATTATGAGGGATTTCTTATGGCATGATAATATTAATGATAATACTAGAAAGTTTTATCTTGTTAAATGAGATACGGCGTGTCGGCCAAAAAAGGAAGGGGGTGTAGGTGGAGGGTGGGGAAAGGGAGGGACCAGTAGTCCTGATTGTGTTTGAATGGATGAGTCGGGACCTAAATAACCGGAGCGCGGGTCGGAGCGGGAACGAAAGTGGGAGCGGGAGCGTCGGAGCGGCCGATTAAAAAATGTTCTTAGTTCTAAAATACCTTCGGAGCGGGAGCGTCGGAGCGTAGTTCGGAGCGGGAGCGCTAGGTTTCGGAGCGGGATCGTCACCCCTATACCAAGGTTTCGGTTACTAAGGTCGGGACTTTGCTCTAAGACTAGGGGACATAGAGATTGGGGAAGCAACAAGTCTAGCTGACTTGTTGGTAAGTATCGGTATTGATGAAGGGGAGCCTGATATGATGAGTTAGCTGAATAATAAAAAGGGTGGTTTCACTATTAGTTGTGCTTATAACCTTTCGATGACTCATACGGAAGAAAGTTAACCCCTACAACACATTTGGGTCATTAGATGGCTAGCAAAGATTTCGTTCTTTATGTAGGTTGTGTATCATCGGAGTTTGATGACCTTAGATAATATGGCGAGGAGAGGCATTCCGATTACCAATAGATGTTTTCTCTGCACTTAAGAACCTTCATCTATTACCAATAGATGTTTTCTCTGCACTTAAGAACCTTCATCTGACCTTCATCTATTGCTGTACTGTTCTTTTACTTGTGAAGTCTGGGCTTATTTCTGTGAGGAGTTAGACTTACACTATACCATGCCAAATTTAATGTAGGTGTTGTTGGAGTCTTAGAACAATACCAATTTGAAGGAAGATGGTAAACTCATTTGGGGTCTTCTCCCGACAGCAATTTGGTGGAACTTATGGGTGGAGAGGAACACGTTTGCAAACTAAGAGTATTGATTTCTGAAAATTAGTAAAATTATTATTTTTTTTTTAATTATTCCAAAAGTTTTATTTTACCAAGACCTGGCAAAATCTAACCCGACTTCGCAAGTCGATCTTAACCCTGATTTGTGTAATCTGACCCGTAATTCACCCAATGACCAATCGAGTCAAGGTTAGAGTATTCTTGACCCATTAATCTTGACAGGGTTAGGACCAACCATAACTCTTACCTTGTTTACATACGTAGATCACGTCCAACTAGCTTAGAGTTAGTTGGAAAAATTAACATGATTGAAAATGAGTTAGGTTTAGGGTTGAGTATTTTTTACCCTATCAACTCTGAGAAAATCAACACTGACCCTAAATTATTGTTGGGGTTGCAGTTGAGCATATCCTAAAACTTTAAACAGCATTTTAATCCTAAAGTTTATAAAATCGATCATTTTACTTGGTTTTACATGGTCTACATAGAAATAATATCAGACTGGTTTTCGTCAATCATGATCTTCTTGTTAATTAGATTACTGTCACCAAAACTCAATACATTTTTAATTAAACTATCTTAAACCATCAATGCTAATTTTCGTTGATCTAGTGGTTAATTTTCAATGACGATGATCTTCTAACTATGTAGAGGATTTCTTATAAGGAAGATCTATATGGAGTAGATCATGACATATCCTCACAAAAAATCAACTCTTTAAAGATCATTTCTATAGCCCCACATTCCACAGAACTATGTAAAAGATCATGAAGTTTAAAAATAGCATAAGATGCTCGACTACATTAACTTCCAAACCTCATTGAATTCGTTCTTTAGGTTTTCCGTACGTATTTGACTCACTGATAAATATCACGTTTTTTTACCTTGATATCTTATATAATTTATTTTTTCTTCCAAAAATATACTTCTAAATAAATGCAATACCATTATTTTTTTTATTCAATGACATTGAACAATTTATAACTAGTTTTTCAACGAATCTTTAGTCTCGCAAAATTCCTCCTTGAAATCTTACATCCAAATAGACTTTAATATTTTGTCATATTTTTTGTGTTTTAGAGGAATACGTTGTTTACAATATGGAGAACAAAATGATACTTACTATAGTGTTCTTTTTACCAAAAAAATATTACAAATTTTTTTTTTTTTTGAAAAGAGGGACTATTACACAAAATATATATTTTTATAAGGTTATTTTTTTTATAAGCTTATAAGAAGTGTAGAGAAACCATCAAATGCATCTGGTCCACTAATGAAAACGCTACCAAATCTATTATATTCTTTAAAGGGAAGCAACCCTAGAGGTATTTATTGAGGCCATAAATTTATCTTTCTATATTTTATCCCTACTAAATAGGAAGTTTCCTTATTAAATAGGAAGCTTAATTGTCCCACTAACATTTTTAGAAGTTAAAAGATATTCTCAAATCAGTTTCAAAGAGGATGAAGAATACAGAGAAAAAAGAAAACTCATTTCTATTACTTCAAACATTAGAAAACTTTTAATCAACCATATTTTTCATCTTATCAATCTCTCTTTATTTATTATTTTTAATTAACTTTTTTTGATTTTTTTACTTTTTTTTTGTCTTAAAATTTTGAGTTATCTTGGTTTAATTTTGGGTGCTGTTAAAGGGGTTCTCAAAAATATTAGGGGGGTGGACATGATAGGGGGGTGGACTAAATACTTCAAAATGGTTGGGGGGATGGACATAGTTTTACTAAGGGGGTGGTTATCAAATATTGTCTAGGTATATTTCCACCCAATTCTAAAAATCTCAAACCTAACCCTAAATTAACCTTTTCCTCCCTCAACAAATCAACTATCTCCTCCATTCGACCACCGTCCCTCTCTCTCTCTC
>MVGT01000740.1:137103-157574 GCA_002174775.1 Macleaya cordata | reverse complement strand
ATTAATGGTGAACTTTGCTTCAATTCATCTTCCTCCATTAATGGTGTCCCTTCTTGAACTTCTTCATCCTTCATAGAGTTTTCCGCCAATAACGACTTCGATTCTTGGTGGTCGAATAATTTAAGAGAAGTTTGGGAGAGAGAAAGAGAGAAAAAGTAAATTTTTTTAATGGAGAATTAGATAACGTGTTTGAGAGAGAAAGGGGGTTGGAGGTGGTAGTTTAATTTACACCCACACCACCCCCTTAGTAAAAAGTAGGAAAAAATTAGAAAGCTGATTTTGAGTTAAAAGCCCATTTAACTTGTCCACCCCCCTAACATTTTTGAGAACCCCTTTAACAGCACCCTTAATTTTTTTTAAATTGCAGAGTGATTTTAAGGGGTTTTGTATTAGATTTGACTATGAAAGGCGTAGATGTGAAAGTAAGTGAAGTTTTTCACTTACAATATATTAAATTTCTTGAAAATTAATATTTGTGGATAACTTATTTCTGAATATTTTTTACTGTTCTAACAAAAATAGGTTTTTAATAAATATTTTATTTCGTTTTTTAGATTCTAATTATACATTTATTTATTAATTGTTGTAATAAATTTAATGGTTAACCACCGAATGCCTGTGCAGGAGGTCTCGTGGCTAGTAAGGGTTTCCACCCATGACAAAACCGTCATATGTCTCCTTCATCATCTCCATCTTCATATTCTCAATTTTCACAAAACCTTCTCCAAATTTTCGAATCACCGAAGCCCAGTGTCGGTCCTGAGAATTTCGAGGCCCGAAGTGGACTTAAAAAAAAGTGGCATCATATATGTAAACATATAAAAAAATCACAACAAAAAGAAAAACTACAAAAAGGTAAAAAATAAAGGCCAATCCCTGCATTCACGACAAAAACATTTCCATGATAAAAATAAAATACACAATAAAACATATAAAGACTAAATTAACTTCTCGAAGATCATTCTTCTAGCATTTTTAGCTGCAAAATCATAAATTACAGATGTATAATCAAGATTTACTGCCATATCTTTTTCAATCGATAACATAACCAAACCATTCAACCTTTCTTGTGGCATTGTTCACCGAAGATAAGATTTAATTAACTTCAACTTTGACAAACTACTTTCTGCACTAGCAACTGTAACTGGTATAGTCAGCAATATTCTATAAGCAACCCATGAAGATAGTAAACTATCTTTTAAACCGTCTTTAAAAACCAAACAGACAATTAGAGCTCAAACAATTAATATTTTATATATAATTATCTATAGAATAACTTAACAAATAACAAGCCAACCAATGAACAATATTGCTCAAACAATTAACATTGTATATATAATTATCTATAAAACCCAACCAAATAGAAATAGGAATTATAGGATATCAAAAAAAATTTATCTGTAAAATAAAAATTACTAAATTAAAAATTAGAGATAACTAAAAAAAATTACAAAATTTCAGCTAACCACACCCTTCAATGAATCAACTGCTCAATAAATCCAGTAATCCATCTTCATCATCATCATTCATCATTTTTCTTTTATCATTAAGATAAAAATTAGCTAGATACCTAGATGCTAGATCTAGTGGAATACTGAAATTTAAAACAAAAATGAATACAAATTAATAATTACTAAAAATAATAAGTGAAGATAACGAAGAAATTATTTATTACCTAAAAGGGGGAAGTGATGACGGCGATGAGATGGAGTAGGCTTCCACCGTGAGTCCGTTAGGGTTTTTTTGATTTTTTTTGTTCTTCTTTTAAGCTTTATGTGTTTTGATGAAGAAGATCCCATCGATGGGATTAGTTGTAGAGTTTTGTTTTCTTAAATAGCCCCTAATTAAGTAGTTATTTTATTAAAAGATCCTTAATAAAAAAACAAATTTCTATTTAACCCAAATTACTTATACAATGGGCCTAGGAGCCCTTAGTTCTTGGGGCGCAAAGCAAGGTTTGTCCTGCTTATCCTAAGGGTCGGGCCTGCCGAAGCCAATTCCAACAATAATTCTCTTCCTCCTCCTTCCTCCTCCTCATCTTCCTCCATCTCAAACGGCCTTCTCCTCTTCCGAAACATCGGATTCCTTAACAACCTAGAATCCGAATCCCTAGGTCCTGAACTACCAATTCCATTCCATTGCGGCCGGGGCGACGACGAGTTATCAACAATCCGAGACACGATCTCCTCAATATGTGATTGATGCTTCTAGATTTATTTAGGGCTAATTTAATTTACTCCCCAGAATTAATGGCCATGTTAACTTACCCTCCTCAAAGATATCGTAATTAGCTTACCCCCTTGACTTCACAGTTTCCGTCACTTGCCCATCCGAAAGTGCACATGCATTTCACACATTATTATTTTTGACTAAAAAGCCCATCACATGATAAACACATGAACAAATAAAAGTTTTTTTTTTTGTAAAATACTTAAAGTGCCCTAATTCCACCAATCACCACTGCCTTTATCTTTCTCCAATTGAAGGTTCAGACGTTTAGCAATGGCAGAAAGAGAAATAAGCAGAGAAGGGAGAGAGGGTTGCAGAGAGAGAGGGTTGCAGAGAGAGAGAGAGAGAGAGAGAGAGGGTGTGTTTCTAATTACCTAAAATTGAAGGTTTGATTTGCAAAGAAATCAATCATCTACTTTCTCACTGGATCTGATGTAATCCCCGATTAACTTACATTTTCTTCCTCTTTATTTTTGTCTCTTCCAGTTCTCCATTGGGGGACCTTTTCTTTTCACTCTTTCACTGTCTCTCTTAAAATGCCCCAACCTTATAAAATCAGTAAAAAAATCATTTCATGACTCCAAACCATTTTGATGGACTCACTGGTAGTTGTCGAATCATGAATCGCAATGGTACGAGTAGAAGTGATGATCAAAATCATATAAAGTAAGAAGACATGACTAATTTCAATGTTGGATGAGGTATGCTATCTGTTTTATTATTAGCTAATTAATCAATTGATTAATTGGTATATGTTGAGTGAGAAAGTAAAAGAGAGAAACAAAGGTCCGTTAATGGCGGACTTTTTCTTTTCAAATTAAGCTGGTCGTCTTGTTCATTGATTGCTTTAGGAATTAGAAGAAGAACAGTCGAACAGATGAGAATTTATTATGGTTTGCTTTTGTCTAAGATTGAGCTGCGCCATTTTCGTCTACATCGAAGACCTATCGAGGGTTTAGGGTTAAGATTTAGGTCTGATAACTGGTGGTCAACTTATTGGGTTTTTGAGAGAGAAAGTAATGAAAGATGAGAGAGTCATATCCTAACTGTTGGATTATAGGTTTAGGTCTTGATCGTTAGATTGTAGTTAAAAGATAAGGTTAGATGAGAGGGGTTATTGAGGTTAGTTTGGTAAAAAATAACGTGCAAAACGCACATGCACTCTTGGACGGTCAAGTGACGGAAACCGTGAAGTCAAGGGGGTAAACTAATTATGACGTTTTTTAGGGGTATGTTAACATGACCATTAATTTTAAGGGGGTAAATTAAATTAACCCATTTATTTATTACATCTGGAACATTATCATCAACATCATCAGAATCATCATCTGTTGAATAAGAAGGTCGTTGATGATGATTAGGATCAATCGTGGCGATCGGACGAACGGAGATTGGGAAAGGACCACGTTCCATTTGATCCATGAGATCGAAGTAGGTCCAAGTGGAGATTGTGGATCGTTGTTTCTCTGATCGATAACGTTTTCGAAGCTTCTCCATTTTGTGGCGGCACTGTGTGGCAGTTTTCGAAGGTTCGTCGAAGCCGCAGCGAGCAGCGACGGAGACCGCCACTTCTTCCCATTGGTTAGCTTTGAGTTGACAACCTCGATTAGGTTTACGGTTTCAAGATGTTTCCATGGAAGAGGAGGGATTTTCTTGGGAGTTGAGATCGATGGTGAGGGTTTTGGTTCCTGTAAAGATGGATTTTTTCCGTTTCCGTTTTCATTTTCGTGTTAGTTGATTGGTTCAGGCGGAGGAGCTGAAGATGAAGAAGGTTGAACCATTTTAGTGTTTGAGTTTTCTTCTTTGTTTGTTTAGGTCTTGAGGATCAATCAGATTATTATTTGTTAGGGATTTTGGAGAGGGAGTTATTGTTGTTGTTGGTATTTGGGTGGGGGAGGTGCCGCGGCGGTGGTAGTGGTAGTGGTTGTTGGGTGGTCTTGGGCCTCTCTCAACCCCAAAAGCTAGCACTTAGGGTTGAGAGAAGGGTTGAGAGAGGCCCAAGACGAGTGGTGGTGGTGGAGGTGGTTTGTGGTGGGGATTAGAAAATGTGCGTGGAATACGTGGCCGATGATAACTAAAATGCGCCAAGTGGGCGCACTGAGTTAATGGAACCAATTATGGTGGTGTTTGGAAGAAAAAAGCTGCAAAATTATTGTAACAAACTGGTACAAAGGAATCTACAAACTGGAGTTGTTGACTTGTTGTGGTGGACCTTTTGGTAGTTGGAAGAACCAAATTCACCGCCACCGGTTCCCACTTCCCCAAGAGACGAATAGTAGATGGCAAGGGACCGGGTTGGGCTGGGCTGGGCTCAATCCGGCCATAAACCTTGAGCCCCCAGGCCTTAACCCTATGTTTCTGGCCGGGCTCAAGCTAGGTACTTGGGACTATGCAGTGGAGTAGTTTAGGCCTGTGTGGTTTGTGATTAAAAAAAAAATATTGTTTTCAAAAACTAATTACACCTAAACTAATATGCATTTTGTATTACATCTAATACTGTTTTAAAATTTATAATAAAATTATGTAAGATTTTATAAAACAAAAAAATTGATGTTTTATTCCACTAAAATATAGAGGATTTTATAGTAAAATTATGATTTGTAATAAAATTGCATTCAATGAAATCATCTAGGATTTTATAATGAAGTAAAAAAATAATTTTAGATGTGATACAAAATGTAGTTCATTTAGATATAAAATAATTTTTTTATCGCAAACCAGACAAGCCCTTGGGGACTTTGAAAAGCCTACTCCGTCAAGGTCAGCCTTCAACCTGGACTTGTTCGGGGTTGGGTCGGACTTCCCTAAAGGCTAGGAGTGAGTTTCGAGTCGAGCTCATCATGTCAGGTTTTTATCAAATTAGTCTTCAAAATCCCATCCCGGAACCTACTTAGTAGTTATTATTTATTTAACAAGAATTTGTTACCCGTGCTAATGCACGGGTTTTTATTATAATTAATTATAATAATTGTAAAATAAATTAAATTGTTTAATTTATTTTTTAAAAAGTTTTATAATTTTTGTTTTGGTTTATCATTAATTGTTAAGATCTTAAACACTGACTTTAATTTTTTGTATCAAATTCTTCTATAGTNATGTGGGTTTTTTTAACCCACACTCATGAGGAGAGGGTTATATCACCCAGGTCCTCAAGAATTAAAGTATAAATATGAGAGTTATTTTTTATTTATAAATAATATTATTTTAATATTATGTAATATTTTTATATTATATAATATTTTTAATATTATTTATTTAAAAATAAATTATTTAATCTTAATTATTATTATTTTTAGAGAAAAAGAGTAATATTTTATTGATTAATAGAAAAAAAATAACCCGACTTCAAGAAGAAACCCAAAAGACACAGAAGATAAAAGTTAAACTCTACTCACAACCCTCAGAAACTCTATCCTTAGCACCCAAAAAAAAACCTAGGGATTTCGCTTTGTTAATAATATCCATAACAAAAGTCCCTGGAGTCAAAGACCCTGTTATTATTAACTTATTACAAGTATTGTGCATGTGCGTTACACGTGTTTCTCACACTGGGTTTATTTTTTACACGGGTATCCATTGTACTTATTGAAATGTGAAAATTGAGTAAGTAGTTACGGAGAGATTTTAGGGATAGTTCAGGGAGAGAGAAAGTGAGAGAAAATCATGGAAGAGATTTAATTTCTTTTATAAAAGTGAAACTGTTATGTTTTGGTGAGAATAAAATTACTAATTTATCTTTTTTATGGGCAAAAGATGACTGTTATACCCTTTCAAAGAAAAGTTAAACTTTAACAAAAAATAATTTTTTCAAGGATACCAAAAGTAAAAAATCCTAAAAAATCCCATTCTTTTAACTAATAGTATAGATGTTCCACCCAAAAAGACCATACATTATATATGTGGCCCCACATGATTGAAATATTTAATAAATAGATATTAAAATAGATATAAAAAGGCATACGGATTTAATTGATATAAAATGGCACACCTAGTGTCGTGCAACACAAATTTGACGGTCCCTTAAATCCCTTACTTCAGCTTCAATTTGGAACCAAGGCGGGTAGGATTTAGTTGTTTGAGGTGCCCAAACTTCAAAAAATATTTTTTCTACTTGTTTGAAGTGTCTACTGCACTTGTCCTAATTTTTGGGTCAAACTAAATTGACCAAGTCCACCCTGACATGACTCGCCAATAACATATTGGGATGTGCCTATAAAATTTCCTAAAGCCATAATAGACATTTGAAAAATTACTTGGATGGGTTGGCCATATGATTAAAGCTCCGGCCCAACCTTTCCTCACCACTTGAAGACCTTGAATTCTAACTCTTCTTTGGGCCACTCTAGTAAGTGTGTATCTGAAAAAAAAATTAATAGAAATGATTTTGGGACAGGCCCCAACAATCAGTGGTATCTCATATCCACCATCATTTATTTATTTGTGGACCCCATAAATACAAAATGAACGATGGATATTAGATGACAAATGCATGAATGGGTCCCAATTCTTTGGCTGAGAGGGTCTACGGCTGAAAAATTGAACGAGGAGTCCCGACTGCAAGAGCGAAAGGTTCTTCCACAAACGAACTGATTGGTCAAACATGCGACAATGGTACGTGAGAAAGAATATACTAAAGTTCAGCTCGAAAGAAAAAGTGAGGATATTCTTAGGTTTATGCGGATGCCGCCTGAGTGACCAGATTCTGGATCTGGACCTCCTAATTATTATTAGTAATTAAACAAAAATTATTAGTAGTAATTTTTTTTTTCTTGCTAATCAATTTGATCTTAAAAGAAAAATACTTTTAAAAAAGAAAACACGTTCATTAGATAAAATTCATTGACTATAAAGTTTTATTTTCATTTAAAATGTGACCAAGATGAACTAATAAAACAGAAAAACACAGGCCCCCAGGGTTCGTTTTAAGATAAAAATTACTAAAATTAACTAACAAGTTTAAGAAAAAAAATATTAATTGTGTTTGTAATACAACAATATATATCTAATTAAGTATTCAAATTAATAATAATTAAGTAGGGAACCCACATTAACCCCTGCTTACCTGATCTGATCTGATCGCCACAAACCTCATTTTAATTAGTAATAAGTACAGTAGATAGGATGCCTCGATACAGCGTTATTACGTACCTACCCAGCTGATTTCGTTCGTACACATGGATCAAGTGGTGGAAATACTATGATTAATTATCACTATAGAGGTGGCGAAACGTAACCTGATTTGATTCGACCCTCCAAACTTTACTATAATTCGACTCGTTAGCTACACAAGTCAAAATTAAAGTTGAACATTTTTAACCTATTATCTCTTCAATTTTGTTAGAGTTAGGGTCGACGCTGACTCATTTTTTTTGTTTTATATAAAATAATTTCAAGCTAGTCATAATTCTGATTTGAGAAATTAATTTATTTTATAAACTAATAAGAGAAAAAGTATGAAATATTTAATTCGTTAACCCGCCTAAGATTGATCCTATATCATTGTAAATAACTCATTATATGAATAAGACTGTATGCGGATCGAGCTCTGCCTCATAATGTATTATGCAAACATTAATTAATATAAGCATAAACAAACGTGTTAGATGGCTAATATAGCTAGTCTAATTAGGACAGAATAGTACTAAACTATACAAATAATACAGAACATTGTCTTTAACCATCTTAATAAAGAATCAATACATGTGCCCTTGATTGGATTTTATTATAAAACAAAAACAACATTAATATTAAATAATGTGAAGTACATCCCATCAAATAATGCTACATCAATTCTATTTTTTAATTTATTTCACATGTGTTTAGTATTAGCAAGGTACTGAATTCAGAAAAAGTCACACACGTTCGGATGTTCCTCTTCGACACGCGTAGCCTTCTTAGGATGTTTCTCATTGGAACTTTCACCGAATGGAAGGTATGTTATTTCAAAAACGTGGAAAACGTGGAAATTAATAACTTTGCTTTTTTTTGTTTTTGTTTTTGTTTGGTCTTGTGGAGTCACTTGCCCAAAAATAATTGAGGAGACCATTATTGGATTTTGTTAACATGTGCCCTCAGGGCATATGATAAATTTTTAGGTTTTGAATTTTATTTAGTTTGTTAAGGTTGTCCAAAGGGGTTGATTTTTTGATATGTATATTATTTATAATATTTGAATCATATCTAAAAAATCAGCTCAATCGGAGACCTCTAGCACCCTCTAGCACCACAAACACTTAATTTAAACTTTAATAGTGTGAATGAACGGCTTATATTTAAAGTGATTTGTTTGGAGGGTTAGATGTTTTTGATTGAGCTGATTTTTTGTGGACGTCTTATAAATAATAATAATATAATGTCTACAAAAATTCAGTTAATTTGAAGACTTCAAACTTGCAAAAAAACTCATTCGAAAACAACCTTATCGTGTGCCAGGGTACATGTTAACAAGACCCTTATTCATATAACTGAGAGAAACGACTGTGCATGTTGCAGGTGGTGTCAACTTCATTCATGACTTTTTGACTTATATAGTAAGAAAGTAAGCTAAGTCCAATAGGATTTTGCTATTTGACCATGAAAAATGGTGTCGATTTTTAGACATCAATGCTTCAGATATTCTTTTGACCATGTAGAACATTCTTATAAAACATCATCCTATTTTTAAACTTTTAATCATATCAAAAGTTGATTAAAAATATAAACAATGAATAAATTTTGATAGGATTAAAAGTTTTAGAATGAATTAATTTTTTGTAAGGATGATCGATCTTTATGGTGAAAAAAATATTCTCACAAAAAATCATCCTTTAAAGTGGGCTAAAAACTTCGTTTCTGACAATCGACACCATTTTTAGTAGTCAAATAGCAAAGTCTAAGTTCAATATATCCTTTACATATTTTGAAGTGAAGTAAAATAAAAAAAAGAAAGAAGTTCACCTTGTATAATTTAAAGGATAAGCTAGGTTTAAGGTAACACATTTTTTTAGTTAAAGGGAGACGTCAAAACATTCATTTTTTTTTTTAAGTGAGATAATCATTTAATATCCTTTTTAATTTTGTTTTTGTAGATAGGATAACTGTCTACGATGTAACAATAAGTAAAAGCAAAAAAAAAAATTAGAAACAAACAAAAGAAGAAGTATAGCGTCAACGACACGACGCAAAAAATTTCTACAATAAACAAAAAAAGGTCGCCGTTACGAAAAAAGAACCACCAACATAATTATATATACAAACCTACACAAAATTATTTTTTTCATCTTAAAATATATTAGCCAAGATCTGAATTATTTGTTTCTTATTGAAATTATTATACAAAGAGAAGTGGCGAATTGATATGGCCAACTGTTTCTTTTGTTGTTAACCTCTTATATTTTTAGTTTGAGTCCCGATTTCACAAGCCTGAATTTTTAAAATATTTTGTGGGTTTATTCAAGGTGTATAACCATTAGATGTTCATGCCATTAAAGATCATGAGTCATCGGGAGGTTATGTTTGTGAACATCCAACGGCTATTCACTTCGGGATCACCAAATTTTATTTTTGTTTAGTTTACTGAAAAACTAGTTGTATAACTAATTTAATTAATTACATAATTCAAAAATAATTTAGATTTTTTTTTTTTGTTTTTTGTTTTTTTTTAAGAAAGGCATGCTGAAACAAATTTGAAGTAATAAACACGTGTTGAATGCACGTGATGCCCTCCACGTGTCTACGTGGAGAAAATATAAATTCCCCTTGAATAGCCTTTCTTTTGGTGATCGATCGATGCACATATATAATGGAGTAGTTGATCATTACATATAGATATATTCATTTTTATATGAAAGTGGTATGGTCGTCTTCATTTTTATATAGCCACCAACATTTAATACATTTCAATGGCATGAAGACTAAGTTTGATTGGTTAAAATGTTTGACAAAATAATTTAGTATAGCAATATCACTTCCCTGTACCTTAGATCTTTAGCAATCTTGTGGATTTGTTTTGAGATCTCTTTTGTGCACTTAATTAAGGATCCTTTTTCATTTTTCATGCATTTTTGTATCTGTGAGTTCCACGTGTGGTGCACACGTTTGCAAATTAAGAGTATTGAACTCTCAAAAACTATTAATTAAAATTATTTTTTTTTAAAAATCATTCAAAGTTCTCTATTTATTTTAGAGAGACCTAGCAAAATCTAACCCAATTTCGCAAGTCGATCCTAACCCTGATTCGTTTAATCCGATCCCTAATTAACTCTATGACCAATCGAGTCAAGGTTAAGGTATTCTTGATTTGTCAATCTTGACAGGGTTAGGATCCACCATGACTCTTACCTTGTTTATATATGTAGATCACGTCCAACTAGCTTAGGGCTAGTTGGAAAAACTAACATGATTAAAAATGAGTCAGGTCTAGGGTTAAGCGGTTTTATACTCTGTCAACTCTGAGAAAATTAACCTTAACCCTAACTCATTGCCAGAGTTGTGATTGAGCATATCCTAAAACTTTAAACGGCATTTTAATTCCAAAGTTAAAAAAATGGATCATTTTACTCAGTTCTATGGAGTGTACATGGAGATAATATTTACTAACTGGTTTTCGTCAATCACGATCATCTTATTATTTAGATTACTGTCATCAAAACTCAATGCATTATAAATTAAACTTCTTAACCCATCAATGCTGATTTTTGTTAATCTAGTGGATGATTTTCAATGAGGATGATCTTCTAACTATATAGATAATTTCTTGTAAGGAAGATCTATATGGAGTTGATCATGATATATCCTCACAAAATTAAAATCAACTCTTTAAAGATAATTTCAATTCATAAGATGTTTGACTACATTAACTTCCAAACCTCATTGAATTCGTTCTTTAGGTTTTCCGTACGTATTTGACTCACTTATAAATATCATATTTTTTTTTTTGAATGGGACTATTGCCCAGGTTATATTATGGCATAGATATACACAGTGAGCATGTGAGAAGCGCAGAGAAACTACCAAGAACATTGTCACCAACGAACGTAGGAAAGGCACCCACCAACGGGCATAGAGAAACCGGCAATAACAGCGTACCTATATTTATTAGCAGATTACATGGGATAAATTTAACGGCAGTATCACGACCGAAAAGTTTCGATCCCAAGACTTCCTACTACCAAAGATTTACGAGAGGGATGCACAACCATTGAGCCAAAGGCTCATGTGCAATGACGCTTATCCTATGAGTTTGATCGATGCACTTCAAATATGAATATGCGGAAATGACGCTTTACTACCTTCATATTCTTTAATTCCTTTGTTTTGTCTCATTATCCTTTAGTGACGGCAAAAATGAAAAATGCATTAACTTCCCACCAAAAAATTTCAATACTGTCGTTGATGACAGAACTTTCACTCCTTCTGTTTTACCTTGATATCTTTTAGACTTTGTTTTTTCTTCCAAAAATATACTTCTAAATAAATCCAATGCCATTATTTTTTTTTTTCATTCAATGACATTGAACAAAATATTTTTTAATTTTTTTGTTTCATTAATAGTCTGTTTGGATGGGAATTTTAAGAGAAATTTTGTGAGGACTACAAATTTGTTGAAAATTTAGTTATAAATCTAACTAGTTTTTCAACGAATCTTTGGTTTCGCAAAATTCCTCTTTAAAATCTTACATCCAAATAGACTTTAACATTTTGTCATATTTTTTTGTGTTTCAGAAAATTCAAACATAATATTTGAATGCGTTATTTATAATACGAAAAATAAAATGATACTTAATATGTTTTATTTTTCACCAAAAAAATAATACAAATTTTTTTATTTTATTTTTGAAAAGAGAGGACTATTACAAAAGATACATATTTTTATAAGGTAAAAATATACTATTATAAGCGCATAAGAAGCGTAAAAAAATGGCTACCAAATGACTATAGAAAGCACTACTAAAAGATATTATATGAGACAAACTAATGGGAAACTACAACCAATAAATCATTGAGTCAAAGGCCTATATGCAATTTACAAACAGAAACAAATGAGCATTTAATATCATCCAAAATATATTTAATCTTTTCCCCTTCAAGAAAAAAAGTACAATTGAAAAATTATCTAATTAGACGCGTTACGAGTCCAATACTGTTATCAGTGATTGATAACAGCGAATCAAACCTATAAGAAAAAAAAAAAGAGAGCTCATCTATAAAGTTCAAGCAAGTTGATGATAAAATAAAAAAGAAATGCATTTCTACACGAATAAGATAAAAATAAATTAGAAATATGGAAGAAACTCAAAAAAATGAATTAAAATATAGCAAAAAAGATGAATGGAAAAAGGAAAAATCAAGAAGACAAAATGAGAAAGAACGTAGCAGCCCATAAGATAGGGATAGCCCCCCTTCCAGGTTCCAATCACCATATTAAACAAGAAATTAGAAAGTAAATTAAAATATATAATGTAAAACCAATGTTTTAAAAACCAGACCGGTAATCGAACCGGAAAAGCTAGTGCGTTGGGTCAATCTAGTTCAACCAGTGGGTTGACTAGTGGGTTAAGTGTCTTTTGATAAATGCTAAAACTCTTAAATAACAATTAGTTGTATAGTAATTATACTTTCATAATGACAACAATCTAATGGTAGCTGAAATGGTAGGAGGTTTGTCACTTTAGTGTCCTTGGTTCAAAACCCAGCGAGCTTATTTTTGCAAAATATAAAAATTATAATACTTTAACTTAAAAAAAATCGGTTTAAAAATTGACTGGGTCACCTGGTTCACTGGTTCAACCGGCCGGGTCGACCAGTTTACATTTAAAAAGACGATTTTTGAGAAAATTATTGGGTCAATGTTGACCCGAACCGAAAATTTGACCGGGTCATCGGTTCACCAATTGAACTGGCCGGTCTGGTCTGGTTTTTAAAACACTGTGTAAAACAAAAGATACAGTATAATAAGAAGCTCTATGTTCAAAAAAATAAAATAAAATAGAGAACATATGGTTCTCTGATTTCAAGTTTTAATTAACAACAGCAGAGATTATTTTATGAGAGGGTTTAGTGCGCCCCTCCTTTATTGCGTCCCATCCAAGTCCTCGTATTTTGTAGGGCCCATATGAAGATGATTTAGAGCTAATTTTTGGAATAGATATTCTCGTCACTATGTATAACATCAGATTCTAAAATCTAACTAGTTCAAAAACTTCTAACACCATCAAAATTCTATTGAAAATTAATAGTAAAATAAAAAATATTAAAAATACTAAAATTTCTAAGGGTTGATTTGATGAGTTAGAAGTTTTAGAACGGATTAATTTTTTGGATACGATGGTATGTATAATGAGGAAAACATTCTTTCCAAAAATTAGCCGTCCGTCATTTCTATGCAGACCCTACAAAATGTGGGGCTTCAATAGAGCACAATAACCCCCTCTCTTATTTTATTTATCTATTCCTTATATATTAGAGTCAAGATTTTAGGAGGTAATGGTCGGATAATTTCAATCAAGGGTTGAGATTTTTTTAAACTTGGCATCTCATGATCCCAACCTACTTACATTAGAGAGTTGTTGATAAAGAAAATGGCTCAAAATGATGCCTATAATTGCTAAAAAGGTCGGGTTGCTAAAACATTAAGTTTTGATAAAAGACCGATGATATTAGGCATCCTAGTAAATACTATGAGCCATTCTAATTTTTAATAATAAAATAATATTTTTTAATTTTTTAAACAACTCACTCCACCCCTACTAAATCACCATCTCCATACTCCACCGACCTTATCTCCCGCCTCTCTGATCTCTTTCTACCTTGGATTTTTTTCCTCTGATCTGGAAAAAAAATTTCCAGGCTATCTTTATCTCCCTTTCTCTCATCTCTTTCTCTCTTCTGAGTCTTTTTCCATTATGATGGCAGTGGTGGAAATGGTGGAGTGGGGGTGATGGAGGCGGTGGAGGGTTTTCTTTTGAGTTAGGGACGGTGGTAGTGGTGGTGGAGATTGGAGTTGATGATGGTTGTAGAGTGGGGGTAGTTTTAGTGGGGTGTAAAACTTTAAAACTCTAGTTAGGATGGCTAGAAGTATCAAAATTTACTAGGATGGCTCATAGTGTTTGTTAGGATATTCAATATCATCGGTATTTGGCAAAATATCTTGACTTTTAATTTTTAAATTCAATCATTCAATGGTTAAAAATCTAATCTTTATCACTTTCTAAATTAAATAGCCAATTCCTAAATAAAAAATACACAAGTGAGCTATTAACCATTAACGAATAATTATCCTAAAAAAAATTAATGATTGATTCATCTAATGCTGAAAGAAACCTTGAAAAATTCTAAATTTATCCAAAAATTTCGCCTATTAAAAATTATCTGCTAATATGTCTCCACTTAAAGTAAATTTAAAGATAAAAAGTAAATTGAATGCATTTCTCTTTCTCTCTTTAAACTTAATTAGCCATGCGTCAGCAATATGTCAGCCGATAAGTTTAGTTGGTAAGAATTGTTAGAGTATAGAAGTGCTCACCTTTAGTCAAAATCTAATGTCCAAAGAATTCGATCCAAAAGTAAATTGGTAGCGTTCTTCTTTTTCTCTGTTTTTAGGGCAAAACATAAGAAATCAAAATGTGTCAAAATGATGCAAAATAGGTAAAATACTGGGAATGATTGGGGGAGAAAAAACCAAAAATTACCCAATTTTATTGAATGCAGTTAAAGAAACAGTTGTGAAATGAAATTATATTTGTATAGCCCCACAGGTGTCTGTTTTCTGCCACTCAAAACTTTTTGGATTCCTAAAATACCCAGTTGCCACCATGCACAAAAATCCCAACTACCACCTTCACCAAACACCCTTAAAACAACCCCACTCTCTCTCTCTCTCTGTCTCCACCTCTCCAAAACCTTATAAAAACCCCTCCAGCATCTCTTCTCTTTCTACCCTGCATACTCTGCCTTTCTCTTCTCACATTTCCTCACTCTCTTTCTCTCTCTCTTCTTTCTCTCTCTTCTATACAAAACAGAGGAAGAAGAAGAAGAAAAACAAATCAACAATGGCTCTTACAAGCAACTCTTCTCTCTCTACAAAATCACTTCTCCAAAATCAACCTCTCCTCTCTTCCTCCAAATCTAATCAATCCTCTTCCCTCCCTCTTATCCCCTCCAAACCCAAATCCAAATTCATCAAACCCATCTCAGCCGTCCATGCCGCCGATCCTGCCAAGAACCATGTAGTCACCGAGAAAGCCACCAAATCATCTGCACCCACAACAGCTAGTCCTTCAAAATGGACCATCGAAAGCTGGAAATTAAAGAAGGCTCTTCAACTTCCAGAATACCCAGACCAGAAAGAGTTGGAAGCTGTACTCAAAACCCTAGATGCTTTTCCCCCAATTGTATTTGCTGGAGAAGCGAGGAATTTGGAGGAACGCCTTGGTGAAGCGGCCATGGGAAAGGCTTTTCTTCTTCAAGGAGGCGATTGTGCAGAGAGTTTCAAGGAATTCAATGCTGTTAACATCCGTGATACTTTCCGTATTCTTCTTCAGATGGCTGTTGTTTTGATGTTCGGTGGACAAATGCCCGTTATCAAGGTTAGATCTTTACCTTCTTTTCAGATCTCTGTTTTTGTTGTTCTTGTATAGATTTGATTTGAGATTGAAAATTGTGGGGGGTTTTTTTTTTGGGGGAATTTTTGTTTAGGTTGGTAGAATGGCGGGTCAATTTGCAAAACCCAGATCAGATGCATTTGAGGAGAAGAATGGAGTTAAGCTTCCGAGTTACAGAGGAGATAATGTAAATGGTGATGCTTTTGATGAGAAATCGAGAACTCCCGATCCCCAGAGGTTGATTAGGGCTTACTGTCAATCTGCGGCGACTTTGAACCTACTCAGGGCATTTGCCACCGGAGGTTACGCCGCTATGCAAAGGGTTACTCAATGGAATCTCGATTTCACAGAGCACAGTGAACAGGGAGACAGGTACTTTTAACTCACCCCGAGTTGTTTTTTTTTGACTCAGTAAATCGTTTGCTACTTCTCTATATGAAAAAAAATAAGGGAGATCTTCTTAAACCAAATTTATATGGCATATAATCTGTATGAAAATCAAGAATTATCTATGATCTCTTCATTATAATTTGTGAATTATCAATCAGTAGAGATCTGTATGCTGTTGTTTCTATGATTTTCAAAAACATATACTGTAAGAATTTGTCAACTCGGACGATTTATGATGGTGAATCGGGTTTGCTTTACATAGGTACCGAGAGTTGGCTCACCGAGTCGACGAGGCCCTAGGGTTCATGAGTGCGGCAGGTCTCACTGTTGATCACCCAATCATGACATCCACTGAGTTTTGGACATCACATGAGTGCTTGCATTTGCCTTATGAGCAGTCCCTTACTAGGGAGGATTCAACTTCTGGGCTACACTACGACTGCTCTGCCCACATGCTTTGGGTAGGGGAACGAACCCGGCAGCTGGATGGCGCCCATGTTGAGTTCTTGAGAGGTGTCGCCAATCCCCTCGGAATCAAGGTATCTACAAAATTTCCTTTCTATAATTCTATGAGAATTTGATACAATCATTGTTCAATTACTAAGATTTACCCATGTTGAATGAAAAATCAAGTAGAACGATTTAAAAGTTCTAAATTTTATAGATCAAATTGCTAATTTTCTGAAATATGGTCTCAGTTATTGGAATTTTCTTCTTGCTGAATCTAACTCAGTTGAGATTCTAAGTGATTAGCAAGTTTCTTAAAAGTTAACAACGTTATTTGGTTAAATTTATGGTTATTGATCAGATAGATGTACCTCATTCTTTTCTCTGTGAATTTGAAAATGGTTAATGTGATTTTGTCATGCATTTGCTTATCAAGATTGATCTTTTGAACTTGTGATGCAGGTGAGCGATAAGATGGATCCAAATGAGCTAGTGAAACTCATTGAGATCTTGAATCCTCAGAACAAACCAGGAAGGATAACGGTGATCGTGAGGATGGGAGCTGAGAACATGAGAGTGAAGCTTCCCCATTTGATCAGGGCCGTCCGCAGAGGAGGACAAATCGTCACATGGGTCAGTGACCCGATGCATGGGAACACCATCAAGGCTCCCTGTGGTCTAAAAACTCGTCCTTTCGACGCGATCAGGGTATGACCTCTATTGCAGTTCAGTTTATTCTTAGTGGGCAAGATCTTGCAAAATTATTCTAGACATACACACAGTTTCATCTATAGACCAGTTTATATAGTTCAAAAATTAGCCTAGATATAACGTTCTGAGATGATCTACCAAAGTTATGATCAATCATTTGTTGAGGGATCCATCCATGGCCGTGGTCCTGGTTGATGGCAGCTGTAGCTTTGGCAAAATATAATTTTAAATCATGGTAAAGAATTCAACACTTAGTGAGCTAGGCAGCAAGGTGGGGCGGCTGGAGAGAAACTCAGTCAATGAGATTTTCCTCAGCCGTGTGTGCAAGTTACAAATTTTCTTAGTTGGTATGGTTGGTGGTTTTGTTTCTTTATTCTTAAGTTAGGTTGAAAACTGAGTGGAAAAGGTTATAATCAATATGTCATCACCAAAATTAATAAACTCTATTTTTTTTGTCTTGGTAGGCTGAGGTTCGTGCCTTCTTTGATGTTAACGAGCAAGAAGGAAGCAACCCAGGAGGAATTCATCTTGAGATGACTGGACAGAATGTGACAGAGTGCATCGGAGGGTCACGGACGGTGACCTTTGACGATCTTAGCTCACGTTACCACACCCACTGTGACCCAAGGCTCAACGCTTCCCAGTCACTTGAGCTCGCCTTCATTATCGCGGAGCGGCTTAGGAAGAGGAGGATTGAATCACAGCAACCTCTCTTGACCTCCTCCTTGGGGTTCTAGGAGGGAGTAGTAATTTGTTGACTCCTCATCTTTGGTTCATTTCTTAGTTAATATGTTTGATCAATGTTGCTTTGGATTTTTCTTTTGAGAGGTTAAATTAAGTATTTTTGTGTATGAACAATTAATGGCTCTGAGTTTCTGAGAGCTGAATAAAGCAAAGGCTATTATTGTATGGGGATAATGTAGGCCAATGTGTGCAATGATTGAGTTGATCACATTGATTCCATATAAAAAGCCCAAACTTATTAAGCAATCTATGATGATTCACATTTACCAGTGCTCACCTACTTGTAGGCAGCTCTCCACTAAAAGTAGGAATCCTTTTCTCACCCGTAACCATAAGGGTAGACGTAGTAAACGGAATTTTAGTAAAGGGTGATGCTCTACCTTTTGAACTTTTAAAGGTATTTTAGAATTAAGAACATTTCTTATTCGGCCTTTTCGACGCTCTTATTTTTGCTCTCGTTCTCGCTTTCACTCTGCGGTCTGGTTATTTGGAGACAGACTAAGTTACCTATGTATATATGGTCTCTTGAGTTGAACTGCTTCGACCGCGACTGCTCGTCGCTACCATTCAGCCATGGATGCAAAGAGACTCAGGGAGTGAACTAGGTTTTGGTATTACTTCTAGCGCGAGCCATGGATGCAAAGAGACTCAGCGAGTGAACTAGGTTTTGGTATTACTTCTCGAGCGAGCTAAGTTCCTCCTTATCCGAATCACCCTTCACAACATGCATGTGGTCGATGATTTCATGTTTTCCAGTGATGATCCAAAAGGTGCATATTTTCTTTTTAAAGTTGGACTACAATGGCTATGAGTTACACTGTGCCCTCATGTGCATAAAGTTGATGATCTCGAGTTTCGTGTGATGATTTCAACTACTAGCCATCAATCACCTGTTCGTTTTTGAAATCTAAACAAACAAAATTTGAGATCATAGACATTATGCACATGTGGCACAGTACAACTCGTACCTATACGTACCGAACTGTTACTTGCTATAAATAAATGTTTTAACGGTTCGCCCAGAACCATTGTACTAGTTGGTTTGAATTTAGTTCCACGAATTAAATGTAGGTTGGGAGACCCAAACTCAAACCCACCATGAGTCAAAATAGGGTTTGACTCAACCCAACTCAGTCCGGGCGACGTGCGTGTTGTCTTAGCTTGGGTCCTCTCCTTTTCACAAAAGTGGTTGCCCCTTGGGACCCATACCCAATGGCTAACCAAAGATTATAAAAAGCTCTTAAGTTTCTCACAACTTTTCAATGTAGGACTATTCATTTTTATACAAGATTTATCCCATTTTCAACTAGGTTATATAGGATCCAATTTCTCATTCACCCAAAATCGATTTTGAGCAAATAAATACTTTACGAGTAACTCCTCGACGAGAGGATCGCATTCTAATAATTGATTTTCATAAATTAGATATGAATCCCACTTAATTTTTGGATTAAACATGGTTGGACAAATATATTTTTTTTCCAACAACTGCTTCACACACGGACGTAGGATGTGCTGGTCTTTAATGTGTGACACACCAGAGGAAAACATAAATCATTTCCCATGATAATCCTGACCAAAACCGATCATTTTCATATGATTTTCTCGACGTTTCTAAGTGACCATGCAATTTTATACGATTTTGATATTGGAAAATCGAGATTTCAACGCTATTTAGTACTTACTATTTACTTTCTTATCTTTTTTCGTTTAAGGATTAGATTTAGAGCCTGTTTGTTCACAAAATAACTTTTATTTTTAATCAGTAATTAGTAGTAGTGAGAGGCAAACCTTTAATTTAGAGCCTTAAACCCATGAAGTGGTAGTAAGTGATTGGAAACGGCTTATTACACCACTTAATGGGTTTGAAGCCCAAAATTAAAAGTTTGCTTCTAACTACCACTAATTAGCGGTTAAAAACAAAAGCTATTTTATGGGAAACAGCCTATTAGACTTAGAGGTAGGCTTAAATTTATCAATTAATTCTACAAACTATTCAATAACCTCATCTACGTCACAAAGGCTACAAGAGAAACCTCTAGAAAAAAAAAATCAAATTGGTAGAACTAGCCCCACAGGTGTCTCTTCTCTACCATCAAACTTAATTTCTGATTTCCTAAAGTACCCCCCACTTGCCACCATTCACCACAAAATTCCCAAAAGAAATGAGCTTAGGACCGACTGGTCTTTCATCAAATGGACCAGCCAATGAAAATTTGCCAAGTGCTTTGAGATACTTTTCTCCACCTGCGTGGCCAACAGCCATTGGATGGTCCTTTAGATTTAACTACCTGAGGCTGAGGATGCTCCAATGTCTAGAGATGTTAAGTGGGCCGTGCCGTGCTGGCACGGCACGGCTAAGTAGCGTGC
>MVGT01000740.1:77745-122312 GCA_002174775.1 Macleaya cordata | reverse complement strand
GTGTAATTATTTGAAACTTCCCCTAACAAATGGATTTTGTGTTGAAGAATTGAAGGCCCAAAAGAAAGCTTATTCCTCCATTCTATTTTACTTCCCCTTTATCAGCCCCCTTAATAAAAAGTGGAATTTGATCAAGAACGCTACCCCAAAGAAAATACACATGAAATTTTCGGCCAAGATATGTTTAACTAACTTTGACTCCACTCAGGTTGTCCCGGAGTACGTGTGGGAATAACAACGTACGGTTGACAAAGATAACAAAAATCTAATTAGAACTTTAATTAAGAACACAAAATTCGATTAATAATTAACTTTTGATTAGTAATTATTTATATATATAATTAATTACCTGCTAATGCATCAAGAAGAGTTGATTTCCCACAGCCAGAAGGACCCATAATTGCCAAGATCTCACCAGGTTGAGCATACCCAGTTAACCCTTGAATGATGGGTTTATAGTCCTTACTTCCAGAGGGCACTGTGACCCATAAATCTTCCCATGTCAAGAAAACACCTTCTCTCTTTAATATCTCCCTCCATGAACCAGAGCCTCCTATTGATCTGCTTCCATGGTGGTTATTCACTGATGATAACTGATGATGATCAACTGGTTTCATCTCCATTAATGAACTGCTAATCTGCTTGATTCCTGACTGATCATCATCAATTCTTAAAGAAGGATGATGAGAAGTAGTACTAAATGGGAAAGTATTTTCCCTAGTTTCATCATAGTCCTCATAAGCTGCAAAGCTGTCTGAGGGAGATGCATATTTTTCTTTCATTGAATCATCATCTTTCTTAAACATTTTCATGCTGGGTTCCTTATTAGCAGGCTGCAGGAGGTGATCTATTTGTGCTTAGAATTGGAGTTGTAGTGATGAGTGATGAACCCATATATGCTAAATTTAGCAGAATATCTATACCAAGAAAACAACTTTATTTTTAGAGAGAGAGAGAGCAATAGTATTGCAGTTGTAATGCGGTAATGCCGATTGATCGAGTACTACAACCTACTCATATTTATAGAGTTTGTAAGCAAGTGGTATACTAAAAGAGGGTAGTAGGTGGATCCCTCACTGACGTCGTTATATTGACAACACAGGTATCATGCATGTCCTGTTGGGCCAGGGCCACATGTGAAACAGGTGTTGGTTTTATATAATAGTATCTCCAATGCAATGTGGATGTGGTAAAAAATGGATGCCACGTAAGAAAAATACCCTTTTCCTAAAAAAAAACTCTTTAAATGCTAATGTAAAGATAAACTTTGAAGTTAACAGTAAAATAGAAAGGCATTTGTGGAATGGGAAGACCTTGACATGGAAAACGAGGACATTGTGAAGTCCATTGTCTAATTCTACATATTCAACTTTACAATGTCTTTATAAAGTTGAACTGAGGTTATTGGTATACTAAAAGAGGGCGGTGGGTGTATCCATCAGTGACGTCGTTATATTGGCAACACTGGTATCATATCCTGTTGGGCCCTGGCCACATGTGAACCAAGTGTTAGTTTTATATAAGAGCATCTCTAATGCAATGTGGATGTGGTAAAAAAAATGAATGCCACGTAAGAAAAATATACTTTTTCTAAAAAAAAACCTCTTTAAACACTAATGTAAAGACGAACTTTGAAGTTGAGTTGGCATTAGAATAGAAAGACATTGGTAGAATGGGAAGACATTGACGTGGAAAACGAAGACATTGTGAAGCCTATTGTCTAATTCTACATATTCAACTTTACAATATCTTTGTTTTTCATGCCAATGTCTACTCATTACTCCAATGCCTTTCCATATAATGCCAACTCAGCTTCAAAGTTTATCTTCACAGTAGCATTTGAGGAGTTTTTTTTTAAAAAAAGTATATTTTTCCTACATGGCATCCATTTTTTACCATATCCATATTGCATTTGAGATGCTCTAAGGATGTTCTCCTCATCACGTAGATCATCTCCACCAGATATCACCTAATTCTAAATTTTTTAATCCTATCATCTATTGATGCAACTTAATAATAAAAATGAATGATTCAATCACCGTTGGTTTTTGTTGAATAACCTGATGGTAGGTATACAAGTTTTAGAATGGGTTGACAAACAATTGTAACAAAAAATGTAACAATTGATGTTAATAATAATAATGTCATGGGATCCGCACTCATACTAAAATGGTAGTTGTTAGTTTGGACTATCTAAAAATTGAGATGGGTTGTTTCATGGGACATCCTGTTTCATGTTAAAGGCTATCCTAATTTGAAAATAAAAAGAATTAAAAAAAAAAATTTATTTGATGCACGTTATGTCAAGTACATCAAAAGCACAGGTGCAACAATATTGTTGTAGGGTCTAAATAGTCAATAGTACAATATCGTTGTAGGATCTTAAATAGTCAATAGTATTGTTACAGATATTTCCACACAAGTTTTTACTTAAGTAACACAAACTTACGTCCATTTTAAAAATACGGCCGAGAGCACATGCAACATTAATGTTGTAGGGTCTTAGTAGTCACTAGTACAGGGCGGCCGCAAATATTTTCACACAATTTTTGTAGTGAAGCAACTCAACTTGTGTTCACACTGCAAAAATGATGGCTTTTGCAACGGCCAGAAACCGTAGCCAAAAGCCAAAAACGTAACAAAACTACTTATGTGACGGCTTAACGGTCGTAACTTTAAGTGGTGTCGCAAATAGATTTTGTGACGAAGTTTGCTACGGATTCTCAAACCGTAGCAAAAAAAGGCTTGACTTTTACTCCGGTCGAAGCTGTAGCCAATTGGTGACCAAATTTGCCACTTCCCATTTCAATTGCTACGGCCGAAGCCGTAGGTCGTCGTAATAAGGGCTTTCGACCAAGGCAGGGATTATAAAATGTGAAGACTATTTCTGACGACAAAAACCGTAGGAAATAAACCTAAAATTGTTGCAAATAACACATTAAGACTTACAGCTTATTAAAAACCGTGGAAACAAACCATTTACTCTGAGTTTTTTTGGCCGTAGCAAATAGGCATCACAAAAGGCCATCATTTTTGTAGTGTCATTTTAAAAATGGGTCAGGTATGGCCCCTTTATATAACCCTCTCCTGTAGGGCGCACATGTAATGCATCCAGGGATTGATTTTTTAAAAGAATGATCTACATGATAAGGAGAACATAGTTACCTGAAATTAGCCTAATCTAAAACTTCTAACCTCAAATCTACTCATTTTAAATCAATGGTCAAAATAAAGTTTAAAACTTACAAATTTTTTAAGGGCTAATTTAAGGGGGTTAGAAGCATTAGAACGAGCTGATTTTTTAATATGATTAAATACATAGTGAGGAGAACATCATCTCCAAAAATCATCCTCTGGATGCATTACATGTGTGCCTCACAGGGAGTGGTGAAGCTAGGATTTAAGTTCAATGGGGCACAACTCACTATGAAACTCAGAGCACAAGGAGAACAGACAACCGATAAAACAAAAAAAAAATTAATTTTTTACTAACACAATTTAATATTTATTACCTTTCGCTTATAATCGTTTGTAGGGCTCACATAGAGATAATTCAATAATTTTTTTTAGGTAATTGAGAGTTATGAGATTATTGCCTAGGTTATAATGACAAACAAGAGAATCAATGCATCGCCGGTAGTAGGTCCGTGAGAACTGAGAAGTGCAAAAACCACCATGACTTTCAAGCCCAATGATTTGTGGCTAAAAAGAGTTGAAAAAAAAAAATTTGTGGCTCAAAATCTGCACATGCTAACAACTAAAATCAACACAACCTAAAGAATATAATTCATTAGAATGCATTGTTTATTGTATTTTTCTTAAGCCATTCATTGCAGAAATATATTCTAGAAAATAAAATAAGAAGAATAAATATAACTCAAGGAGGAGAGAACTTTGCACTTGCAGAAGAAATAAATAGCCAATTTTCCATTTTTGATTCTGAAATCAGAGGGTGCAAAGGAAAAACGACATTTTGACTAATTTGGCTCGTCGATAATAGAATCGACCATTATAGTCTGTCCTTTTTTGCGAAAACTGTGATTCACGCGTAGTGATGAAGTATGAGCTGGGTCCTAAATTTTTTTAAAAATCCATGGGGGCACGTGCCCCTAGGGGCCCCCACTTAGCTTCGCCACTGCCCGCAGGCAAGGGGTTATATAAGGGGGCTATATAACCTGACCCTTTAAAAATATAGCCTTACTTTTCAAAAAAAATTCACCTAAATTAGACTACAACTTAAACATAAACTTAAATGATATCTATATATGTCCTTATTTTACTAAATTTTGAGGAGGTAAAAAATTTTAGATCAAGATGATTTTTTACGAGGATGATCTCTAAGGAGAGATCAACCCATAGTCACAAAAAAAAAAAAAAAAATTATCCCTTGGTTTATTCCTATGTTAACCCTTAAGATTAGGGATTGGCTTTTAAAGCAGGATTAATCTAACTGTTGTTGCTCTCAAATAAGGTTAACGGTCACTTCATAACCCAAACTCTAAATTAGACACTTTCTAAACCCTTATCCCTAATTTCACAATTTATATCCTACACGTAAACACGTTTTTCAAGAAAAAATAAAAATCAATTTCAAATACTTTGAAAGAAGGTAGTTGAGATGGAAAGCATGATGGACGAAAGATATTGAAAGTATTTATTGACCAACCAAAATCCTTATTTGTGGTGCCACATGGCATAATCTCATAGAGCCAAGTACATTACTCAGCTCTATGAACTAATATAGACCTTTCATTCAGCAAAGAGCAGTGAATTGATTTGGCTATATATGGCCGTACGTGTGCACGGGGAACAAAAAATAATTGAACTTTTAGCAGTTTTCAATTTCAGTAGTGCTTTTTGAACCAACCGTTTTACAAAATGGATGCCCGTTTATGTGGTATAGTTGGTACCACTGTCACATAAATACACTTTTGAGAAGGAAAAAATGGTGGATCCTACCCTGTCAGATAAGCGTCCAGTATGAATTTTGTAAAAATATCGGTCCAAAAATCATTATTGGTTCAACCTGGGGTACGTCATGGCCGTTCACACTACAGTCTTTTGAAAATTGAAATTTGAAGAGATTACAAATTCTGTTGTATACTATTTGGTCTTTGCCGACGTTAATTAATTATAGGAGTTGATCTTTTCTGATGTTTTTGATTTTTATTTACCAATTGCAAAATGCAATAGATACCAAAATTGATTCCCAAACATATACCCTCGTAAAGGTTGAAGCAGGGTCATATTTGAGTATATGCGGCATAAGCAACCGCATAGGACCCTTAAATTTTGAGGGTCTAAAAAATTATATGCTACTCTATATATATGAACATATACTAGCATGAGTTAGAAATTTCTAATTATGATAAGAGTTTAGTAGTAAGTTGGAATCTCATGTATTATACTTTAGAATTTTGGGGCCACCAAAATCTCTGATCCTGACCTGGGTTGAAGAATAATCAAGTGCATTAATCACTATACCAGGAAAAAAAAAAAAAGCCTAATAGCGACGGATTGATCAGTTGCAATCACGATTAATAACGACTTTAAGCATTGTAGAAACTGGCATTTCAAATATGCAGATACTTATAAATAATATCAAATTGATTATAAATAATCTATCAACAGCTCAAGACCGTCGCTATTTGTTTTAGCAACGACGCTAAACTACACCCTGAACTATGAAGTCACTCAATTAGCTACGATTAGCCAATAGTTTGTCGCTTCTAACCCAAAAAACTAGTCTATTAGGTGGAGGTAACCGAAACTCATTTAAACCCGGAAGACCCCCATAGTTTGTCGCTTCTAACCCAAAAAACTAGTCTATNATAATAAATTAGGTCATATGTTTATAATGTAGGTTTTTTAACCCAAACCTAAGAAAGAGGGTTTTGTTAACCCAAGGCTTCTCCTATAATATATTCTCCTAAATCCCGTGCATGGCACGGAGCCTTCTTTTAAAAAAAATTGAATTTTTTATTAGATAATTAGAAAATTTAGTTATTTTAGATTGGACCATATGTTTATAATGTAGGTTTTCTTAACCCACACCTAAGAGAGAGGGTTTTGTTAACCCAATAATACATAATAGATTGGGCCCTATGTTTATAATGTTGGTTTTTTTTAACCCACACCTAAGAGAGAGGGTTTTGTTAACTCAAGGCTTCTCCTATAGTATATTACTAGCCCCTATATCTCGTGCAAGGTACGGGAACTTCTTTTTTTAAAAAAAAAATTTTAATTTTTTTATTAGATAAATAAAAAATTTAGTTGTTTTAGATTAGGCCATATGTTTATAATGTAGGTTTTTTTAACCTACTTCTAAGAGAGAAGGTTTTGTTAACCCAATAATAGATAATAGATTGGGGCATATGTTTATAATGTAGGTTTTTATAACCCACACTTAAGAGAGAGAATTTTGTTAACCCAAGGCTTCTCCTATAGTATATTGTAATAGATAACAAGCATGTGCAGCCCGTACTACGCACAGGTTAAATATTCTAAAAAATAAAAAATAAAAAATATATAGAAAAAGACAAAATAATATTATTTACTATATTTTTTTAACAGAAAATAATATTATATACTCTATTGATCTTCAAACATATTGTATAAGTGTTTAAATTAATAAAAAAATTACTATAGAAAGTTACTTAATAAAATTTTCTACGTTAATTAAATAAGCTATAAATATTTTTTTAACAAAAGGAAATAAATACAAAAAAATATATCAATAAGTAATTGTGATAAGATTGCAGAAAAAGGAATTATATTAGCATATGAAAAATAATCAACGAAAATATTATTAATTTTCCTTATAAAATCCTTGGGTGAATAACCAATTGAACACAAAAATCAGTTGACAAAACCTAAAACGGAAAAGAAAATTAGGATTTGAGATGTTATTAATTTACATTGAAATTTGTTTTTCGTATATAGTACAAAAACAAAATATGAACTTGATATTAACATTATGTAATATTTTGCAACATCATTTAGGGTTTCAATTGTGATAGGGTTATGGTTGTACGCTTTTTCATTATGGAAAATAATTAAAAAATAATAATAAAGAATAGTATAAAAATAAGATTTTCATTGTTATTAATAATATTTTGTGTTATTACCATAAAACACATAAAAATTAAAATGCCTATAATTCATTAAAATTAAAATTAATGTTATTACCCAATTCAAACAATTTTAAAATAATTAAAGTAAAACTATTTCAATGCAAATCTCCACCAATTGATTGTTTCAGTACAATCAATTGTACCATACAACAACATAAGACTTAAACTCGATCATACTAATTTCAACAACATACGATTAATCCACATGTCCATTCATACTAAACACTAAAGATAACAATTGAAGATGATTATAGTAACATCACCTTACATCGACTGCAACAACATCAGTAGAGACAATACCTTAGAAATATTTATACCATCATGAATCGAGTGTGTGTAATTGAAAAAAAAAAGAGAAAAAACAAAAGAATACAAAATTACCTACCTTACTATTTATGAGTATGTTCAGAGTACTTTTAATATTATTTTCTTCCCATTAGTTTTAGTGGTGCACGTCTCCAATGTCGTTGCTTGTACTTATAATTGTGGCTTGTACTTGTAATTAGATAATAGAGCCATCATTAAAAATTATTCTCTATAACTAAATGCAATAATATTAGTACGAACTTTCTAAGTTTCTAACTTACTAACTTTCAACACTTAAAATCATATTCAAAATACAAAGAATCTAACGATATATATATATATATATCTAAACCCAGGGGCGGAGCCAGAAACTTATTGTAGGAGGGGCCAATTGATAAAAGAGAAATTATGTTTCCACTCCAATTTTTTCTATAACATAATATTCTTTACTCTTACATCCTGTTTATACTGATTATAAGGGCTAACACTGAGATGATTTAAGGACTAATATTTGTATTTTTTTAAAAATTTGGTGAGGATCTTCACAATTTAAATCATTCATAGAAAAAAAAATATTACATGGTTTTAAAAATATTTTATCACCCCCAAATGTTAATTTAAATTGTAAGTTTTTTAATTTCCAAAAAATAATTCAACAAACTTTTGAAAAGGTTAAAAATATGAGAAAGAAGTGATTTTTTTTTTAGGATGATCTACATAGTAAAACATTGGATCATCTTCATATAAGTCCAATAGGAACATGGTGTAAGAATAAGTGAGGTATTATGTTACTAAGAAAAAGTGGTATACAACTTTTCAATTTTAAAACTATTATTGTTGTAGGGTATATATAATTTATTTGCAAGAGCCATTAATTAATTAATTCACATAAATTTTTACTTATTAACAAAAATTTGTAACAATTAGAAGGGAGGGAGTCCAAAGGCTTGGGGGGGCTATGGCCCCCCTAGGCCTCAACGTGGCTCCGCCCATGTCTAAACCTTCATCCTAATAGCACTAACGCTTGAAATCATATTAGTAGAAATAAAGCTTGAAGTCATATTGAATAGCGAAATATCACTAAATATATTAAAAAAAAATTAAAGAAGCTAAAAGCTTTGGAGCATTGGATGCAAAATGAGTAGGAGAGATTTTAGGAGGAATAAATTGAACTAAATAGAAATAGAGAGAGGACTATCGTTTGATTGTTAGAGAGATTTTATGAGATTGACATTGAGAGAATCTAATACACTTATTACTAAAAGGATTAAGGGAGTTTTTGTATTAGCTACGCCAGAAATTTGGATAGAAATATCTATTTTTTTCTTATATATTGGACCAATTGTTTATAATGTAGGTTTTTTTAACTCACCCTTAAGAGAGAGGGTTTTTATAACCCAAGTCCTCAATTATAATATATATATATATATATATGGTATAGTGGTCCCATAAGTTTTAGGCAGTTCAATAACCGGGCAAGAACCGACCTGTCAACATCCTGTTCAAACTATCTTAGCCCAAGAATGAAATAGGCATGGAGGGAAAAAAAAATAGTCACCCCTCTACTTACATATATAGAAGCCAACTTATTTATCAGCATGAACATAGATAGGCATGGTTACAAGATACAAATCTTAATACAAAACACCATAGTTGCTAAAAAAAAAAAGAAAAAAAAAAAAGAAAAAGAAAAAGGCATATAGAACATGAACTAGTACTACTTGAATTAGAATTAGTGATGCCTAGTGAGAAGGTGTGGAGGAAGGATTCTCCATGATTTGTTTTGTTTGCTTAGGGGGCACAACTAGGAAAGCTCTTATAATGGGCTTGAGTTTTTCAGACATCTTTATGATGCCAAAGAACATCAGTCTGTATAGAACCACCATCCCAAACAGAATAGCCAGATCAACCCATTTAGAGTAACCCATCTCCATTTGCCATATTTTTCTCAAAATTTCTTCACCACTGATAGTAGATGATCCTCCTACTTGACCATTAGGGAAATTTAGTCCTTCAAACTCATTTTTGTAGAACCCTTCATTTGCATACCTGTGGAAAGCAATGAAGTAGAATGGGTATCTCCAGAAAGGCTTTGGGAGATCATTTGGTAGTCTAAAGAATCCACCATTTAACATCATTACACCTTGAATTCCAGCTCCTGTGATTATACCCATAAGAAAATCCGGCACGATACTCGCTACGATCATCATCAAGCTTTCAACCAACATCATACACATGAATAGTAGTAGAGCAAAGAAGACAAAATGTTCAATTCCTTTTTGAAGGCCAACAAGGTAATAAGCTATGGCTCCTGGGATCAATGAGATCAAAAGCAAGTAAGGAATAGAAGAAAGTGTGTTCCCCATAACGAAAGCTGCAACGCCATAGTGCCCATTTAATCTTTCTCGCCCGAAAATCTGAATTTGAACAGACAAAAAAGAAAAACCAAGATTGTTAACAGCTATAAAACAAGATATTAAAGCTATAATGATAGTTTTTGGGGAGAGAAGCATATATACCTTCATGTCCTCCACAAAAGAAGGGAATCCACCAATTGCCATGAAAGTTAAGAATGCAGCTACAAACATAAGCATTGAACCTCTAGCCTGCAAAAGTTAGAATCGGCCCTGACGTTAGAATATTACAATCAACTCATTAATTTGTTACCAATTTTTGGCTTATATGATTTGGTAATTTATAAGATTCAATTTATAGATTATGGGAAATTAAGAGCATGTTCTCGATGATCTCTACCTGGATTGAACCAAAACTGTGGCCAATGTCATAAAATATTGTACCGACACAAAGACAGAGTGCAATGTAGATTGCAAGACGCAACCAATAGTATCCTAAATCGCGATACATGTTGACAAAGGACCTTCTTGTAAGAACAAGTGATTGTGTTATGAAGCTAGCTTGGCTTCCCTTCTCCAGTACTCTCCCTTCCTATAAAAACAAGCAGCCTTTTAAGTATATATTCTAAACATGAGAATCCTGGTCATCCAGAATAGTAGGTCATCAAAACAGTAATAGGGAATCAATGTTACAAAAATTGATCAAAGAAGATGGATTATATTGTTTGCATACCCTTTTGCATATTTCGGATACCCGTTGTTTGACTTGGTGGAAGATCTGAGATGACTTATATGACTTAACAAGAATGTTAATTGCTTCATCAGTTGTTGTTGGCTTGCCACCAGAACCTTGTTCAATGTCCTGAAATATTAATCCAAGAATTTTTAGTTTTTTTTCCAATGTATATACAAGATGTTGAATTGGTACTAGTTCTCATCAGCAACTTAAATTCTTACTTGATCAAAGTCTTTGTTGATTGTTCTCAGGTAGTGATCTGATGGGTTCCTCATAGTTGGGCATGGGAATCCATTCAATGCAAAAAACTACATTAAAATTTTTGAAGCAAGAATCATGAGTCATTAGACATGTTTAGTCTATTCAATATGAACATAAAGATCAAATGATAGATGAAAGCATGAAACTGTAGATATATAGGTTACCTCATTTGCTGCAGAAGCTGGACCAAAATAAATTGCACTACCAGAGGAGAGTAGACAAAGATTATGGAACAGATCAAAGACTTCACTACTAGGCTGATGGATGGATGCTAAAACAGTCATTCCATACTGTCGCGAAAGCCGTACAATTCTATTCATGACATGGTATGATGCGGCACTATCAAGACCGCTCGTTGGTTCATCTAGAAAGAGAAGTTTCGGGCGTGTTAAGATCTCTATACAAATGCTTACTCTTCGCCTTTGTCCGCCACTCAAGCCTTTGATGCTCCACCCTCCTATTCTTGTGTTCATAGCTTCTTGTAATCCCATTTCCCTTATTGTGGTTTCTGCTCTCTCATTTTTCTCTGATCTTGTCATGGAGTCAGGTAGTTGGAGCTGAGCAGAGAAGTTAACGGCTTCTTTAACCGTTAATGTCGTCATTAATGTATCATCTTGAGTAACATAAGCCTATATCAATGAAAAAAAAAAAAATGTTACACTGAATATGAAAATTTGCCAAACAATCAAAATTAAACCATGTTTAGGAATTGAGTAATTTGGTCATAATAATGTAAACACAGAAATGTTGTCTTCTTACCGAGGTCCCAAAAGCAATCCTTTGTCTTCTACCATTGACTTGTATCTCACCTGATTGTCTTGTGTTTGAAGCTAATCTTCCTGCAATTAATTAATTAATCAATCTCTGTTAATTAACTTGGGTTGTCTCATCTCAAGTTGATTCAAACAAATTTACCATTCATTAAAAAAAATAGAATTTACAATTTTGATTTACATTTTGTTTAGAAAAAAGAAATTATAAAAAGTTTACATTCAGAATTACAAATCTATAATTACCATAATATTACTTGTGGGTAGACCTAGCAAAGAGTTAGGTTAGGGTTGACCCTAGGCGGATTAGTGAGTCGGCAAGTCAGTATTATTAAGTCTTAAACTTGACTAGTTTATTAACGGATCATTTTTCAAACGAGAAAATGAGTCAGAATTGATCCTAACCCTAATATGATTGAATGAGTAACGGGTAATGCTCAACCTCTTAACTTTTACTTGTTTAGCTAACCGGTCGAGTTAGGATAGAGTTTGGTAAATTAGGTTAGTCTAGGGTAAGGTTAGCTGGTCACAAATCATTTTGCCAGATCTACTTGTGACACTATATTAATAACACATCATTTTCTAAATAAATTCGTGATCCCCCACAAAATCCCTCTCTCTCAAATATCTTGGATCCAAACACAGTAACTAACAAAATCAAGGATTGATATAGATTAGGTTATTCAAGGTCCATGCATGAGAGAGTAATTCAAAAACGGTCTCCATTCATTGATCCTACAATTTGGGCTTGTACTTGAGTTATGGGGCCTCGACAGGTCATAAATAACTATTAATTTGTAAGTCATCGTCTGTCAAACTTTCATGACATTGACATCTCTCTTTATCATATTTCGGTGAGGGCCTCCAAAGTTGGAATAAGACGTAACATTGAAACCAATGTTACAATTGTTATATTAGATTGTGGGGCTACATGAATTTTGTAAAATTTTTCTTTTTACAATGCAGATTATCTTCATAAAAATTAATTTATTCTAAAACTTTTAACCCAATAAAAAATTAACTCTTTTTTTTATCATTCATTTCTCACTGTTAATTTTCAATCATCTTCCGATCAATTTTTTATGGGGTCAGAAATTTTAAAATGGACTGCTTTTTTGTGAGGATGATGTACACAATAAAGAAAACAACCTCATAAAATTTTAGCTCTTGAAGTGTAACTATATGAGCCCCACAGCCCAATGTTACAATTATATCTCAACGTTCAAATAGCAGCGTTCCCGCCCCACAGGGTGGAAGCCGTCTTTATGATCTAATTGCACAAATCTCGAGGTATAAAGGCATCTACATTGCTTTCGGGTGGAAAGTTGTTCTTTGGAACGTATCTGGTTGGTGACAAGTGATAACTATAAAGTGGATGATGGACAGACAAAAAAAAACATTGCTTGAATTATTCAAACGAAAATGATAGTGTTACATGAGTAAATTTTAGATGTGGGAAATATTTGGATGGGGTTATGTGGTTACAATGACAATTCAACACATGTCTTCTTTAATTCAGTTTTTTTTGACTCTCGTCATCATTAATTTTACGTCTCTTTTCCAGAAATACCCTCCTATCTTCTGTACTTTATTTTTACTAGAACTTCATCAGTTCCATTTTCGTTTTGTAAGAGGAGAAATTCATAAAAGATGGATATGCACAAATCCCTCAAATCCCTCGCTAGAATGTTGTCTCCAGATCAATTTCCACCAACCACTACTGCTAAAAGCCTAAAACCTAGTTTGCAGCAAACCCTAGTTCTTGGTTTATTTACAGAGTTGATAGATATGGAGGCATTTTAATCTAATGGGTTATGCTAAATTAGAGAAATTTGTAAAGGTTTTGAAGAATTCAGTAGGGTTTTAAACGTGAATTTAAAAGTACGGATTTAGGGTTTTGATTTTCTTTGAAGAGCTGAGAAAAATGGAAAAATGGCTTTAGGGCTTGAGGTTTGATTTTGTCTTGTCATATGTGGAGCTGGTGGAGTGTTCATCATCTTCGCTTGCTCTTCTTCTACAGATGTGAGATGAAAGAAACCCAATATGGAAGGGTATTTTTGGAAAAGCAAAATGAAGGTAGTTGTAGTGTCAGTCAAACTGAATTAATGAAGACGTGTCGAATTGTCATTGTAAATGGATAACCCCATCCAAATATTTCCCACATCTAAAATTTACTCGGTTTACATCTCCACCACAGGGTGGAAGCTGTCTCTATGGTCTAATTGCACAAATCTCGAGGTATAAAGGCATCTACATTGCTTTCGGGGGTGGTTGGTGATAAGTGATAACTATAAAGTGGATGATGATAGATACAAAAAAAAAAAAAAAAAAAACAAAACAAAACAAAACAAAACAAAAAAACAAAATAATAGAGATAAAAATGCCCTCACGATCCCTCTCCTAATACATCAATATCCTATAGACTTAAAAACAACTACAAAATCATTTTCTTAATTAATCTAATTACCTATGACCTATTCAAGAAGAACTCAAATATTTTAGGGTGACAAAGACAAAATAAATCTAACTAGAACTTTAATTAAAATGCAATTAATTAAATTTTGATTAGTAATTAAATTAATTACCTGCTAATGCATCAAGAAGAGTTGATTTGCCACAACCAGAAGGACCCATGATAGCCAAGATCTCACCAGGTTGAGCATACCCAGTTAACCCTTGAATGATGGGTCTATAGTCCTTACTTCCAGAGGGCACTGTGACCCATAAATCCTCCCATGTCAAGAAAACACCTTCACTCTGTAATCTCTGCAGAGAAATAATAGTATTGGAATCCCCCCATGAATCAGAGCTTCTTCTTGATGAACTTCCATGCTGGTTATTCAGTACTGATAATAACTGATGATCAACTGGTTCCATCTCCATTAATGAACTATTCATCTTGATTGCATCAGCTGATTCATCATCAATTCTTAAAGAAGGGGCATCATAGATATCTTCATGAACAGAGTAATTTATAACCTTATTATTAGCTTGATGAGAACAAGTACTAAATGGGAAAATATTTTCCATACTTTCATCATCTTCATGATAAGCAAAGCTGCTTTCAGACTGAGATGAATATTTATCTTTCATTGGATCATCATTATCTTCTATAAACCGTTTCTTGTTAGGAGTTGATGATCTTATTGGACATGGACTAGGGGCCCATCTTGGGACATTAGTGGGTGATGAAGCCATGCTAAATTTTAGCAGAATACCTATACCAACAAACCTTGATTTTTAGAGAGAGAGAGAGATAGATCTAGAGAGAAAAAAAAAAACTTAGATTTAGAGAGAGAGAGAGCAATAGTATATATGTAGGTTGTAGCTGTAGCAGATAGAGAGAGGGGATTTAATGCCTGTTAAGTAATGCAACCTACTGATATTTAAAGATTTTGTAAGTGACTGGTGTATTAAAATATAATATTTGCTTCTTCTTTTTGTTGAATATTTTCTATATTGGTTGGCTAAAAAGAGTAACTTTATTTTAGGAAAGAAAAGACATTATTATTATTATTACAATAATACTCTTTAAACGGACGATTTTACAAAACTAACACGTTTATGTGGCAGTGGAAGCCGCCCTACCACCAACCAGCACTGTTGGTATTATTAAGATGGGGTGGATTTGACCTAGAGGTCATAATTTTTCCTCCTTAATTTATTGGAAAACTAATATGGTTTTGTAAATAATTAGTATTGTTTACCAAAATTATTAACATATAATTTTTTATTCTCATTCAAAAAAAATTATCTTTTGCTTTGCAATTAAATTATTAACAATTAGGTTATTAAAACGTGTTATCTTTTATGGGCATTATAAACGCATTAATTTTTAACTTAACTCTTGACTAAAATTATTCCAACATGTGTACGAATGCTCAAGTTGTGTCATGGCCAAGCTCCTATGATAAACATGTGCAAAATGCGCATGTATTTTTTATTACTTTTTTTAATTGACCTTAAATTAAAGATGAATCTTCTTTGTAGAATTTAATACTATAATCTACAATTTGGACAACTATATTTCTAACTATTCTAACCATATTTTTTATAATATTGGTTGGCTAACAAGAAAATGCATTTTCTATTACTTAAGCAACTAATTAACGGTGAACTAAAAAAATATTTCTTAAATCTAAATAATATCACCGTGTCTGTTTTTGTTCATCATAAGTATAATATATCTTTGCTAAACATATGACTAATTAAATAAAAAGTTCGGATATATGTATAGGCTTAAATGTACAGGTTAAATGTACAGCCTCTTGTGGGGCCCACACGAGGTTGATCTAAAGGCTCAAGTTTTGTTAAAATGTTTTTCTCATCATGTAGATCATCTTTACCAAAAATCAGTCAATTCTAAGACTTTTAGCCCCACCAAAAGTTGATCGAAATTTGATTAAAAATTAACGGTGAGAAATGAACTATGAAGAATAGAGACAACTTTTAGTGGGGCTAGAAGTTTTAGAATTGACTGATTTTTTGTGAAAATGATCTACATGGTAAGGAGAACATTTTTAAAAAAATCTCAACCCTTAGATCAACCTGATGTGGACTCCACAAGAGATTGTACATCTAACCTATACATTTAAACATGTACATATATCGGGACTCTTGAATAAAACTTTCACCTACAAATCATACTCTTAAATAAAACTTTCATCTAACCTACAAATCTTTAAAATATATAAATGCTCCAATATTTTCCATGTTGTTTTTGTTTTGGTCGTACATGACATTATGGTTGTTATATTTATATAGTAATTCTAATCATACTTTTATAGTATTCTCAGAGGATGTGTTTGTAAAACACGCACATTAATTTTATATATATGTTTGTATTTATTGTCAACTATACATATTGATTTTTGTATTCCACACAATATCGTTATTGACTTAAACATCAACCAAATTTAAATGTGCGAATAACTAACGAGAAGCTTAATCCGCCATGCATGTCTTTTAAAACGTATTAAATAATATTAATCTAAGAACGTAAGTGTAGTTAGAATAGGAATATAAATGTTTTCAAGATTCACCAAAAAGTAAGAATTACTATATTTTTTTAATAGCACAGGTACAACTGATTTATTAATTAGATCTCACGTGGAATTACTATATTTTTTTAACATTAATTGTTTTTTTTTCCTTGGAAAAGAAAATAAAAACATATATTGAAAAATGAGTTTGTTATTATAGTAGTCTTTCATCATTTATTTATGTAGTGCCACATGGCATAATCTCATAGAGCCAATTAATTATGGGGGTGTGCCACATTAATGGTCCACATTAGCTCCTCAACTGAACTGCAAAGTTGTTATAGTTGTTTTAGTTATGCAATGCCACATGGCATAATCTTGTAGAGTCCAATTAAATTGTTGAGTTCTAAGATCAGAAAAATTATTTTCATTCAGCAGATCAGAGTCAATTGTGTTGGTGGGCCACTGAATATATTAAGCCCAAACCCTATCCAAACTCCCCCCACACCCACACTCACACCCATTTAAAAAGGGATAAAAAAAATTAGATATAGAAGCCTTAACTCCATCTTATTTTCTTTTTTTTAATGAATATGTAACTTATTGCTACTCTCAAACTTACACCAGTTTATGGGGTCATGATTTGATTTAAGAGTTTGATATTTTATGAAAATGATTTTTTTATCACGTAGATTATTTTCATAATAATTCACATCGTTCTAATTTTTTTTTGATCTCATCTAAATTTGATCCAAATTTTAATATGGATCGTCTATTTTAATGTTAGGCCAATTTTTAGTAAAATTAAGTTTTATATTTATGTACCTCAAAAAAATTAAACAATCCTTAGTTTTTTTTAAGTGAGCTACATAAATCAGTGTAAACAAAGTTTAATAAAAAGTGAGATATTAATTAAAGAAAATAGGATGGAATTAGGATTTCCCTTCTTTTTCTTTTTCTTGGACCAGTTTTTTTTAGTGGATGACATTTTGAGTAAGACTGAGTACTACGAAATTTGGCCTGTATAGAACAAGATTTGGCTACTAATATTTATATGGGATTGGCTTGACAAAAAAAATCTAGATGCATTTATTTCATGAACTAATTTATTAAAAACAAGCTTCTTTACATCAGAAGATAATTAGACGCTATATATGTTTCCACTCGATGACCATAATTTTAGATGCTAGTCCTTAATGACCTTTTACCACTAAACAGATTTTCAGTGGTGTCATAATTAATTGATTTTGGTAGCTAGCTAGCTAGGATGGGTTGGGTAATAATTGGGTCTTTGATGGCATTAATGTATTAATTTCAAGGAGTTGAATGTGATAATGAATAGGGATAATACTGCAAAGGGTCTTGTTAACGTGTGCAAGGTTATTTTTGAAGGGATTTTTTTGTAAGTTAAGTGTCTTCAAATCAGTTGAGTTTTTGTAAATATAATATTATCATTATTTATAAGATGTCAATAAAAAATTAGTTCAATTGGAGATATCTGACCCTCTAAATAAATCACTTTAAATGTCAGTCGTTAATTCATACTATTAAAGTCTAAATTAAGTATTTGCGATGCTAGAGGGTGCTAGAGGACTCCAATTGAGCTGATTTTTTTAGATATGATCCAAATAATATAAATAACATACATATAAAAAAATCAACTCATTTGGACAACTTTAAGAAACCAAACAAAACACAAAATCGAAAAGCTTATCGTGTGCCTTAGGGCACTTGTTAATGATTAGATTCAACAATCCAACTTGTGCATTCACCAAAGATTTCTTCTTCTTTTTTCCAACTAGTGCGATCATTTTTTTTTTTTTTTACCATTATTAAATTATGTGGTCGGCCCTCAATGAAATCAACAAACCCTGGCTTGTTGGTGACGAATTGCATTTGTACGTGCCCCAGATGTATCATTAAATGTCGTAAACACAAAATATATTCAAGGCCATCTTACAGGATGGACTTGAGGGTGCAGTGCTCTTGTTCTAGCCTAAATCAGTACTGGTGGTCGTTGGAAGGAGATTAATGGACTATATCTTTGATGCCTTTGAAAGTACGTGCATTAAATGTGTGGTTAGGGTCGGCGGCCAAACTAGGAATTTTTTGTAGGTGGGGGCACGTGGAGAACAATAAATTAACTTTTTTAATCAATTTATTAACAAAATTTTCAATTGTGGCGATAGAAAATAAATTTTTGTAAAAAAAATTAGGTTAACTAAGGGAACGTTTGTTTTCTTGTCACTTATTACCACTAATTAGTGGTAAAAAATAAATACCCCATAAAATTATTATAAAATGTAATTTATATGAGTTATGATCAAGAGACATGTTATAGATATGGTCTATGCGGGGACCACATGGAGATGATTTGACTGTGCGAGGATGATCTCTTGCCAATTAGATCACCTTTGTACAAAAATTATCCTATTCTAAGACTTCTAAGAATTTTTTGATGTTAATTGTAAAAATAGATGACTTTTGAGTCATATAATTTTTTATGGAGTTAAAAGTTGAATAATGTGATTTTTGATGAGGTTGATCTTCACGATAAGTACATCATTATCACAAAAAATAGCCTTTAGATCACCTTTATGTGGCCCTTACAAAGATGTCCGCCAATCTAACTCAATATTTAATATTTTTTTCGATTGGGTGGGGCACTTTTAAAATATTTTGATATTATACATCAGGGTTTTGAAAACTTGGGTGAGGCACGGGCCCCACCCAAGTGCTATATGGCTCCGCCCCTGGTTAGGGTATCCTTGATTGGCATATTTTTTATAATCGTAATATTGCATGGAAAAACGGAAAAAGTACATTAAAAACACTTTAGTTAGAAAAAATTGCACCTAAGTCATCATTTTCAAACTAAATACAAAAACAATACCTACCCCTTACTTTATCCTAAAATACCCTTACTTTTTAGATGGAATGATTTTACATGTGGGTCTAGAATTGGGTCTAGATTGAAGAAAAATGGTCTAGACAGTAAAAAGTGAAGAACGTATTTTTGAAAGATTTTGGACAAAAATTAAGAGATGGTGTTGTTTTTGTATTCAGTTTGAAAATAGTGACTTAGTGCAATGTTCCTAAAGTAAGATACTCTAGTTTGGAGAAATTACACTCAAATCACTATTTTAAAACTAAAAACAAAAACAACATCAACTTTTTATTTTACCTCAAAATACCCTTAGGCTGTGTTTGATAGCAAGGAACTGTGTTCCGTGGAAATAGGTTCATTGTCATCACTTCTGCGGAATTAATTCCTTGGGGGGGCCAAAGAAGCCTATTCCATGGAATTACATTAAAAACTAACTATTAGCCACACTTTTAAGTAACTGGGCCCCCATTTCCGTAGAATTATAAATGTAAACAAACAAAAGAATTTGTATTATTTCCGCGGAACTAACCTCTTTCCATAGAATTCAAATGCTATCAAACACAGCCTTACTTTTTAGATGAAATGGTTGCACATGTGGGGCTAGAATTGAGTCTAAATTGAAAAATAAAGAATCTAGACTCTAGACAATAGAAAGTCAAGAGGGTATTTTTGGACAAAAATTAGAAGAAAGTGTTGTTATTTTAGTTAATTTGAAAATGGTGACTTGTGAGTAGGGCTGTCAATGGATATTTGAAAATCCGAAATTCGATCCGAATCCGCATTTGAAATTTCAAATATTATCCGAAATTTTAGATTTCTGTTCAGATTCGGATATTATATTTCGGATAATTGCATTATCGGATGCGAATTCGGTATTTGTGATATTTTATCCGATAATTATCCGAATCTGAAAAAGAATTAAATATAGATATATTATATTAATTTTAGAACATGGTATATAATATTTTGATGTGCTCAAATGTAGTAAAATGAAAGTATGAAACTTAAATAAAATTAAAATGGTCCAAGATTCCTCATGTCTCCCATACCACTTTTTTTTTTTAAGTATGTTCTCTTTCCTCCCATCTTATTTCTTATCTCCCACTTTTCTCCTTCTTCTCATCCATCTGTCTCAAGTTTCTCCATGCTATCTTCAGTTTTTCATGTCGAAGGAGTTAGGAGATGATGGATGTGGCCACCACTGTCACGGCGTGAAAAAATTTCACAGTTCCAAATTTTCATATCGAAGAAGAAAATTGCACCGCTAACACAATTTACAACAAGGATCAAAGAAGAAAATCCCCCACAAACTTCTCTAAGTCCATATCCTTTCATTTTTTTTGTTATTTTTAGTTGGATTCTTACTGATTTTGTGTATGAACATGGCCATTGCTCTCTCTGCTTCCTTTTTTTCGTCTCTCCTCTATACAAGAAATAGATTTTAAGGTTTTTTGTGCTCTTTTTACCACCATTAAAATATTATTGGTTGAATCAGATATTATCCGATATCCGATAATATTATCGGATTCGAATTCGGTCACTAAGTTTTAACATCCGTCGAATATCGGATCGAATTTGGATGTTGTAAAAAAACTTCGGATTCGAATTCGGATGTAGCCATATCCGATCTGATAAGTTACCGTTTACACCCCTACTTGTGAATAATTTTCCCACACTACAATATTTTAAATGTACTTTTCCCAAATTACACTACTCGAAAAGAGTACAATTTTGCTACAAGAAAAAATTCAATGCAAAGCCAGGGATTCCAAACCACAGCCACGAGGGCATGTGGCTGGGATTGAAATCCTTCTACCAAACTTTCTTTTAGAAAAATTTGACACTTTTGAATCTTTTTACTAGATCCAAAAAAGAAAGAAACAAGAAAAATAAGATTCCTCAAAAAAAGCTTTAAAGAGGTATATAAATTCTAGATGCATGTCTTATATTTTTTTTTTTGTCCTCTCAATGAATATATGATACCATGACATGTGAATAGTAATTAGAATTCTTGACGATACAGGAACTTAAAAAGAAAATACCTGCTCAAGATAACTTCTAAAAGAGGAAATGATTAACTAAACTTTAGAAATATTATAGGAGTCCTGAAGACAGAGTATTTCTAGCTAGACTAGCAAGAGAATCAGCAACCTGGTTCAGTAGTTCCCTTAATAACATGCTGCCAGCTGATTGAAGATCTGGATTTGTTCAAAAAGGATATTGCTGGTTGATTGTCACTTTCTTTCTAGATATATACTAGCTAAACCATCTCTCTTGCTCACAAAATAGCAGTCAAATAGCCAACTTCATTCTTTAGTATTACCAATTCTACAAATAGCCAACTTCATTCTTTGGTATTACCAACATTTTTTTTTTTTTTTTCTAATGCAAGGGTATTTCATTCATAATCGGCAAACACAAATAGAATGAAGATTTTAATTATCAATGAAAAATATCTTTAACTTGCCTTATGAACAGTGCGTGGCTCATTCCTGGCCCTTTTTTATGTTTGGTCGTCCCTATTTTCATTCCGATTATACCTTCGTTCATTTTGTTTAATACCGATCTTGTTTTGCAAAGATATTTATAGTAATTACACTCAGCTTATATGTAATACTCCAAGAAATTCCATAGTGTGAATATCCCACACTTGACCAACATAATTAAGTTAGTATGAAAGTATGTCCATTTGGGTGAGTATTGATTTGAAAATAAGTTTCTTATATGCATGGTAATTTGCATTGAAACTCATAATGTACTTTAAGAAAGCTATCTCTAAAAAAAATTAATTAATAATAAAATATTTTTTATTAGCACATAGGCTGCTGCTACAGTAGCCGACGGCTTCTACTCTAGCAGCACTTAAAAAAAATAATAATAAAATATTTAATTAAAAAATATTTTTAAAAGAAATAATAATAAAAAAATAAATAAAATTTCCTATATAAACCCATAATTCCTTACCATTTCTCCTCACAAACCTACCCCTTTCTTCCCTTCTCTTCCACTTATACTAACTCTTTCTCTCATCTTCCCTTATATATCTCTCTCTTAATAATATGTCTCCATTTTATTTTTTATTTTATACCCTATTTAATTACATAAGGTTGATTTTACAATATCAATAAGGTTATGGAAATTCAATGTTCTACACCATTGAATTGGAGATAGCGAATAAGATAGGTGGGATCCCTACTATAAACAAAATTTAATTTTATGTTTTTGTTATGAAATTGCATATGAAATGTATTTATCTTGCATGGTTACATTTAATTATTTAATGCAAAGGTTGAGTTTTTATTCATAAGAAAAATGAATTAAAGGAAGTTTAATAATAACGTGTTATCTAGTTTATCTAGAAAAATGAATTTGTATGAATTTTATTGTTTTAACATTCATATGAACTTAGATGTTAAATTTTAAATTGTATAATTTATGTACTAATTATATTTAATTATTGCCATGGACAATTGAATTAGTTAGGTTTTATACGAAATTATATAATTCCCGTAATTCATACTATCAGATTTACAAAACAGTATTTTTGGACATGTTCCGGTCAAAATTGAGCCAAGTCTATTTCTAACAAAGTTATAGCTCTCGATTTTTCCTTTTCAAAAAAGTATAATAATATGTATTTTGGATTTCTGGTTAGAGAGTAATTACTCTTCAAAGTTACTGATTTTACAAAATTCTTAAAAAGCTAAAATTATATTTCTTGAGTTTTTACACATCCGTATCAGTGCTTCGGATGCATATTTGGGCCCTTTATTTTCAAAATTGGCCTAGGGCTATTTTTGATTAAATTGTAGATCTGTGAATCTAGTTTTTAGAATGGGTTTATTTATAAAATTCGGATTTACAGTTAAGTAGATACGCCTATTTTACTCGACTGTATGCAATTTACACGAAAATTATCTTCAAAACATTACATTTTTGTTTTTCTTTGACTTAAACTGATTTTGACGAGTCAATGAGCAATACCTAAAGATTGGTTGACTTGAATTGACTTTGACTTAGCTAGAGACTTAAGTTGACCTTTACATGGACTTGGTTGACTTGGGCCTGACTTTAAGGTAACCAATGTTGACTAGAGTAGACCATTAATAAAATGTTTTTAAATTCATTAGTAAACTAAATGAGTTTTATTCGATATTTTTACTTACACACCTATTAAACTAATCACGCCTTGGTTTTCGGACTCGGCGAATCGGGTCGAATTTAGAGTACCGAAAATCGGGGTGTGACATTACATTTGCTAGTAGGTGCTACATGGAGTTGATCTAATGACTGATTTTTTTTGTGGCTATGATTTTTTATTATTGTTTAGATCACATTAACCAATGGGTCGTCTCCAAGTGGGCCCATCTAATACCCACTTTACTATTACATTCTACTTACACGCAAGTAGGTGCTACATAGAGTTGATCTAATAACTGATTTTTTGTAACGAAGATCACCTGATCATTTAGATCACATCAACCCATGGGTTGTCTCCAAGAGGGGCCCACCTAATACCTATTTTATTCTTATACTTTACATACACTTGTATGTGGGTCCAAGTAGAAATGATCCAAGGGATTAATTTTTGTGGTAATGATCCCTTCATAGTGTAATCAAAATTAGGCGATTGTAGAGGTGCTGGTGGTGGTGTTGGTTTGCTAACTCATATACGCGTAGTTTGCCAACTCACACACGCGTGTGAAATAGCAAAATTGATTTATGGGGAGATTACCAATTCATACGTGCTTGCGTGTGTGTGGGGCTCGTAAAGAGTAAATGAGGATACGTGGTGACGGAATTCTGTAGGGATAGAAGTGTTCTTGAATGCGCTCTAGTTGACAAAGAGGGTCCCGCCTTTGAGATCCAACAGAGGAACAAAACGAGAAACAGATGTGAAGCAGCCCTTTTTAAGTGGGGAAATTTTATTGGCACTCACCCAAAGGTTGATGGCAGGTTCATTTTTTGTTAGACTCCACTTTTACTTCAAAATTCCAAGTGACAGATTGACAGTCTTCAAAAAGGTCAAACTTAATGATTTTTTTTTTCTTTTGAGCTCGGCCAGTTTGGCCAATTTACATAGGTTGTTTCAGCTTATTCTGTCCAATTTTGAAAAGCTTATTTAGACTAGTTTAGGCTAATTTACAGTTTCAGCAATTTATAACCGAGACTAATGCCTTTAAAATAAAGTTTAGCGTCCCAAAAAATGAAAAGAAAACAGCATTACTTTTGTCAGGATTGATCCACAAAAGAAGATGAAAAAACTCACTGAAACTCAAAATGGATGGATTTTAACCAGAGAATGGAGGGACTTTTCATCATATTTGACTTATCATAAAAAAAATTACATACCTAGTGTTTTTCTTTCTCTTCTTCATTATCCCTCTAACAAAACGAAAGAACTTTCGAATCCGGATTCAATGATTTTGATTAGGATGGATCCGTTTAAGAAGAATAATGTCTTACCCGGCAAAAAAAGCTTTGCCGTTACCCTTCAACGAGTAAATTCCCAACAACACTGCGAGGGTTTTGGAATTGTGATGGTCAAATTCATTTAACCAAAATAAGGAATTGCCAAGAGAAAATTGGGGTCTGCCAACAACAAAAGACTTATTTGGTCGGGGCGAGAGGCGCCCTCATCCATGCTTGCCAACAAAGTTTTGGTAGGTTCCAATAACAATAAAGCTTTTTGGACCGATGCTTTTACAAAATTTATGCCAGACGCTTATGTGGCATGGTGGGACCCACTACTTTTTCTCTCCCAAAAGTATTTTGAGGAAATTTCTAATTCCTATGGTAGTGGGATCCACCATATCACATAAGTGTGGGACGTCCGTTTTAAGTGGTTGTTTGTCATAAACCAGCTACAACATCTATGAGCCTAATTACTGTTTATATCTTTAATGCAACATTTTATGAACAGTAGGTCTACTTTGACACGAAAAAATTTATGCTGTTGACCGAATTCAAACCACTATCAGTAGTAGATTTTCAAATGGACTTCACCATTCAAGGATCAAATCAAGGAGTATCCATTTTTTTTTTTTTTAAAGGGTCCGGATCTTGTAACACTAGGGTTACAAAGAGTTTTGTTAGCAGATCTTGACCTTGATCTCTTAACCAAATTTCCTTGAATGATTTTTATTAAGTTGACCTAGAGAAGTCACCTCCCCAAATATAAAAAAAAAAAAAACCCACTTGAGTCAAAGATACTTTGACTTGTGGTCCCCTTATACAAAATAGTTGTGGGGTTAACAACTCCCTAATTAAACGGTGAAACAATATAGAGGATCACACGCCGGTTGTACGTAGTCTTTTCCACTACGAAAAAGAGAGCATTTCTTATTAGTCAAGAGGACAGTCGTAAGTCCATGGGAAATGCTATTAAACTAATACCCCAATTCTTCAAAGAAATAATCTTAATTACACAAATACCATGAGAGGCATGTATTTAATAGTTCAGTACTAGAAGGGCTAAAAAGTAAATATTTGAGTCCCTCTAGAGACGAGAAATGAAGTAATTAGACTGATGAGAGACCCATCCGAAACATAAGCTGAAGGAGAGGGACATCCCCCCGCCCCAACAGACGACGCCCCACCCCTAGAAAAGTGCACCCCCCATATTTTATTCATTAAATCTTACCATCCACCTCAAGAAATTCCAAAATATTGTCAACCTTAATACCTTCTAACCGTTTGATCTTCCTCGAGATTCGCCGGGCCGACGATACTATAATATCCTCCTGAGGGTGTACTTATTATCATTTGGGTAAATATTAATAATTTGTTCTTAGCTTTCACATTTCCCCTTCTGGTCTATACCCCGATCGAAATCGATCGACAGGGAGAGTGAAATCTGCTTCTCTTTACTCTTTTTCTCTCTCTAGAATCATCAAATAATAGTAGAGAGAGAAAGAGAGAGAGAGAGATTTTAGAGAGAGAGAGAAAGCAGTAATGGCGAACGCTGGATATGGAGATTCGAATCAGAAAATCGATTATGTTTTCAAGATAGTTCTTATTGGAGACTCAGCAGTTGGGAAATCTCAGATTCTGTCTCGTTTTGCTCGGAACGAGTTCAGTTTAGATTCAAAAGCTACAATCGGTGTTGAGTTTCAGACTAGAACCCTAGTTATCCAACACAAGAGTGTTAAGGCTCAGATCTGGGATACTGCTGGTCAAGAAAGGTAAACAAAAACTGAAGATCTCTCTCTCACTTTCTCTCTATGTTTATGTCTCTGTTTCATACTGATGTAGTTGTTGTTTGGCATTGTATAGTTTTGTAGGGTTTTATACATAATTCGTGTTTTCTAGAACTATTTCCATGAGATTCTGAGAACTTAATTTTTACTCTCTAGGGTTTCACGTTAGCGTTGTGTGGTGTTTGTTTTCAGTCCTGTGTGTTTAGTATCAGATGTTCTGGGATTATGAAATGTTTACACCTTCTTGATTAAGTTTACTGATTGTAGTAGGACTGGATCAGTGGATCTTACTTCTTGAGGAATAAAGTGGACGATCTTAGTTCACAGAAGTGACTATCTGATCTGACTATCAGATCAAGAAATTTTTTTTTTTAAAAAAAGTAAGAAAATACACATTTCAAATTGTTGATCATTCCTTGCGTCTATGAGTTCCATGGACTGATCTTCTCTTATTGGATCCAGTTGATTGTCAAGAAATAGTGTGGCTGTTCATGGGAAATTTTCATTGTTTTGTGTGCAGTGTGCTCCATAACCTTTTTTTTTTATGGAATGTAAAATTACTTATCTACTACCTAAGTTCATGCTGTACTCAATGAGGACCAGGGATACTAGTAACTTGTATTACTTATACCAAAAGGAATCCATGTGATCTTGAAAGATACAACAGATTTTACTGATATTTTATTAAGAGCCTACCAGCGTAGATAATACAATTATTCAAGTATTAGGTTCTAAGGAATTTTAGTCAAGATCCTCATTGTCTTTATAGACTTACTGCTCGAACAGAAGTATTTGTTTCAAATTGTATCTTTACGGTCTATTAGACTATCCTTTTACAGATATGTAAACATAACATATTCATTCACAAAGATCAACTCCCACTTGTGGACCATAGGTTTAGTGTTGAGTTTTTATCGTGATCGTCTAACAAGGATCTGAAGTACATTAATGTAAAATGAAAGTCGAGAAGATGAGGAATTTATTGCCCGTTGAAGTTGAAAAAAGGGTAATTTGCAACATTGTTCATACTTTCTGATTTAATTTGCAGTGGAGGTGATTTACTATCCAATTCTCTTATATTAAAGTTGAAAAAAGGGTAATTTTGATGTTAGAAGGCTCAAATGCCGGTTTATAACTTTAGGAAAAGACCATATCGTCCTCAAAGCGTGTTTGTATGAGGTTACGCTATTAGAGGTGGAATAGGTCTTGACATGGTGAAGAAAATCCGTTATTGTGGTGGTTTTCGTGGTTGGAGCTAGACATAATCATCACACATCTTCTTCCTTCTATGCTTTGGAGGTGGAACAGATCTTGACCTGACAAGTTGACATGAAAAAGATCAGTGATGGTGGTGATTTTTGTGCAAGGAAAGGGAAAGGTTGGAGGTAGGTGTTGATGTAAGGGTACTATGGTGACTTCACTGTCTAACTACTAGTCAAGTGAGAGTGGTCATGTCTTATTCTGTTATTTAGCCAATGACATCTGACCAAAGTCAAGGGGTTTATGTCACAAAAGTGAGAGCTTGGAGGGTTGTATCTAATTTGAACATAAACATAGAGGGGTATATCTAAATCCAGGAAAAACAGAAAGAAGTAAATAAAATTCATAAAAAAAAAAAAGAGAAATGACTAATGAACTAGAACTAGTCCATGAATTTCTCACAAGGGGTAAAGCATTGCATTTCACATTGAGCTAGTGAGTTCCAAAATGAAAATTAACCCAGAAAGGAACCTTTCTCTTCTCTCCTCCACCTGATCTCGATTTCATTAATGAATCTAATATGTACATTTTATTTCATATTTATCTGATACACTTTTTTCTGTTTGAAACCTAAGATTGCTACTGTAAAGAGTGGATTATGTTCTTTCTGTAACATTGTCATACTCTGATGTTTTGCTTGCTGCTGTTTTCTTATGAGGAACAGATACAGAGCAGTCACAAGCGCATACTACAGAGGAGCTGTAGGGGCTATGTTGGTTTATGACATAACTAAACGCCAGAGCTTTGATCATATTCCCAGGTGGTTGGAAGAACTGCGTGGTCATGCAGACAAGAACATTGTAATCATACTTATAGGGAACAAGAGTGATCTTGAAAACCAGCGAGCTGTCCCAACTGAGGATGCCAAGGAATTTGCTCAAAAGGAAGGGCTCTTCTTCCTAGAGACATCAGCACTGGAAGCAACAAACGTTGAGACTGCTTTCTTGACTGTTTTGACTGAGATCTTCAACATTGTTAACAAAAAGACACTTGTCGCAGATGAGGATCAAAGCAATGGAAACCCAGCATCCTTGTCTGGAAAGAAGATCATCGTCCCTGGCCCCGCACAAGTGATCCCTGCTAAGAGCAAGATGTGCTGCACATCATCTTGATGTGGTCCAAATTTTGGTTACAGATTGTTCGGTGTATCTGGTTTTTACATTTCTACTATTAGCTTTGAACTGTTGTCTGTTCTTTTTCTTGTATATTTTGATTGTATGTTTAGGTTTCGGGGTAACAGATTGATTACGTTCACAGGGTGGAGAACACAGTGGGATGCGGTAAAAGTTGAGGCATGGTCTTGTTTTAGTGTTTCTATATTCTATTCTTGAAATTTTATTGATCTAATTCTATGTTGTTCTAAGGTTTTACCCTATTAACGGCTGCTGTAGTGCTCCACAAATGGATAATTCTATTATGGTCAACCAATTGACTGTGCTTATGATTCCATTCAAGTCTGTTGGAATTGGAAAATGTCAGACGAAAGATTGAACAACTGAATGTGGTAAAAATTGAGTGCCATGTGGGATAGAAGACGTTTCTTTTAAAAAACCTTCTCTAACGCTAATATGAAGAAAAACTTCAAAGCTGATGTGGCTGTGGTTAAAATGTACATTGTGAAGTCTAATATCTATTTCTAAATGTGCAATAGAGATGATGTTTTTCAACAATATGTCTACTGTGAATATTCTATTGCTACGTAGACAAGCACTCCAAATCGGAAAGAATAGACATTGAAATACAAGAGTAGATCCTTTGTCCCAAAATCTCCTGTACTCTTTAACGCCATCAACAAATCAGTTAATTCTAAAACTCTTAACGGATTCAGAATATCATGCATGATATTTCTAGAAATTGGGTAATCAAATTGTGGACCACAGGAATACTACGCAGACGGGAGAGAGCTCCAATCCAATTTTTTCACTTTATTTGGTAGGTGCGCAAAAGATATTATTAACTGTACAAATATACAGTGGGTCTTGATTAGGTAGGAGACCCAGAGGGAAGAGAGCTCCACGTTCGGGAGTTTATATTTTGCACCCGCCTGCATGGTTGGTGATCAACCAAAAACAAGTCCTCTAATTTCCTTTTTAATAGAATCGTGCTAATCCCATAACAACTCTTATACCTAGAAATCACAACGATTTTTGTGTTGAGAGAAATCACAAATGCTCTTTCAAACTCAGAAACTAGAAGTATCCCCAACATAACAGGGTTTATAACTGTAATAACGGCAGACTATTACTTCTATTGACAGTTAACAGCAGTTAACGGCATTCATGCAGGCAGCATTACATAAACACGTGAATACCAGAGAATGATAGTAAGCGGATGATTAACACATTTACCAAGTTGCAGACATATATAGTTTGCAAAAAACCAAACTAAAGTTTCTTTCATATTGCAGAAATTAATTGCCTACACAAAATTTCAAATTCCACAGGAAACATACTGTTCATACTTATGGCGTAACCCCTCCCCGAGCACAAGAATATGTCAGTCAGATTCTAGTAATTCGATGCCGTACATGAGACCAGAGTCATTTCATTCATAACAAAAATCAACTATGCCATCTCATAAGGGATCAGGCAACTATAGTAGTGGCAATACAGCTCAATCAAATATCGGTTAAGCATTAAAAATGACAAGAATAGATCCCAAAAATGGTAACTCACTCAACCAACAGTGGCTTCTTTAACTGGTTCTTTCTCTAGGTTCCCTTCAACATCATTCATGGCCTCCACTGCATTGACTTCCAAATCAGAGTTTTTATTTTCCTGCACCAAAGATTCCTCCTTTTTGCTCCCCAAGCGTACAGAAAGTCTCTCAAGCAGCTCTTCACAGTCTGTTGGTGAAACCATTACGCTTACATTGGTCTTACCTTTCCAGCATCCAATAGCTATGGTTGAGGCATCAACCCGGATTGGATCTGATGTAGCTTGGCCTTCTGCAATCAGGTTATGAATAATGTCAGAATACTCAGTTAATCTGAAACATGATGAATCTATCTTGATTACGCAGTTCCGATAAATAAATAAATAAAAACTCATGACTACACAGTAGGATATATCATGGATTCTATCCCCACCTTTTTTCAACAGAACGATACAACACCCTAACATAAGCTTTGAAGCCTTCTCACCAAACTCAGGATCAACAAAATCTGCAAATTTGATGGTCCGATATTGCAAGAGGTGCTTGAAGTCCGCTAAGGATGCACATAGGATTTGCTTGGTGATGTATGGAAGAAGTAATGGTAATCCCTCGGATGATATTCGGTATGCACATTCTGAAGAGGTACCTTCTTTTGCTGTTTGCCGCTCCTGAAATAATAGTTAAAGATCAGAAAAATGATGCTTGATCCCCCCACTTTGAAGAATCAAAAGCAATAAATATCTAAGAAAGGAATAATATTTTTAAACAACTAGTTCCGATGTGTTTTTCCCCCCTTCTCCAAAACATTAAATTCAATCACATGAGATTCTTTTAGGCTATCAAAGTGAGATGTCAAATGACTGATTATAAACAGAAGAATGGAGGGTGCGCTCACAGTCAGTAACCTTTACATTCCAACAAAAAGTATGCTAAGCTATAGAGGAGCTCCACTATTTCAGCAGGTACTCAAAACATTTTTTCCTAAATTCCAATTTTGGAATCCGAAAAGCTGCGAAAATGGATAAGAACAAGAAGTGCAAAAACAAGAAAATGTCTTTACGGAATACTTGATCAGGTCACATAACAAATGTTCACTACTATGCAAAGACATGCAAACACGACAGCAGAGACAAATACTGCACGGAGAACACTTACAAAGGTCTTTAGGCCAATGGAAGTTATCTTCAGTTGCTGCCCGACTTGGAAATTCAATTTAAGAACATCCTGAACTGACTTAGATATATAGTAAATTCTCTTAGAACTGAGAGCATCACTGTTTCTTGTCACAAGGTGATCATTTAATGGAAATGCTTCACTTATACCATAAAATGCCTTAATACTATTAAGAATGCCCTCATCCCGGAAAAGAACAACAGGATCAACTCCCTTCCACTTGCCTTGAGTTTGTAACCTCCGATTACCACCTTTACCTTTCTTAAGGTCAGTCTCTCCATTCACATTCAATTTGGACTCCTTAGGCTCATTATCTTCTTCAGATATCCCGTGAGAATCAAGACCCAAAGCACTTTCCTCTGGTTGTTTATCTAGTAATTCGGCATCAGTAGCAGCATTCGGTAAAACTGATTGTTGGTGATTTGTTTCATCTAATGATGTATCTATCTCCAACCCATTTGTATTTTCAGTGATCTCATCAGATAGCTTCACGGGTAACTCGTTCTTCCCATTAGTAGAACATACATTCAGATTGGTAGTATTCCCTGAAACTGCTGCAAAACACTAAATAGGATCAAAACGTTGTTCATTGATATCAAATGTATGGTTCAAGCAGAGGTAACCATATCAAAGGTGTAGGTCTAGTACATTGCAAGGACAATCTAGCAGTAACACCAAACACATGGTGCAAATGCAGGATGCTGACTCATCAGACACTGTCTCAGCTAGTATTCTCCAGTAAAAACTGAACTACATGAATAATTTTAACCATCACTTCTAAACGATCCTTCTTTTATGGACCAGTGAGACATTTTCTGACTGTCAAGGAAAGTAGTATAGATTCTATTTTACCGATAAAAAAGACTACTATCATTATTCATTAAGTAATCAAATTTAGGCAGATATCTCCAAGGTTGGGACTATTGGATGGAACTTGGAAGGCTCCATTCACCAGTCCTACCCAGTATGCAGTACATAGAACTTCCCTACTGTTTACAAAATCCTACCTAATTAGTGTCTCACATTTTCTCGTAATGCTGCACAGTGCACACAAGAATGAAGAATTACCAGGAAAAGGGGACAACTTCTGAAGGACAGCAATGAAAAATGCTCCTGTGTTCTGATCATGAGGCACTATCCTCATGCAACGTTCTAGAGGGAGGCTCGAAACTTCCTCCTCCAAAACATCAGTTGGACTGACAATGATCTCCGACTGCTCGAGGCCGTGTTCAGAATCTACACAACCACCATTTTGGCATTTCTCCCCTAAGTTGGTTGTGTTCTCGATCTCATGGTCATTGTCATTGCCAGAAGGAACCAAATTTTCATGCAAACCAACAGGAACTGTTGTTTCGACATCAAAGCTTCTTCCAGAAGGAAACATGCTTGGCACAATTGCATTTCTCCTGTACTTCGGAACGTCTTTGTAAGAAGCTAACCACATGCCCTTATCACGGACCTGCCATACAAATGTGAAGGTAATGATGTCATATATCTCATGCACAATACTGCCCAATTAAATAACCAAAGAAGTTATTCCAGGAATTTTTATCGAGAGTGCTTAAAAAGCATTTCCAGTTTGGAAGTAACAACTAGATGCTCTACCACAACTACCATGATGCAACTTATGCAAGTACTCATCATACCTCAGACAGATATCAGAAACTTGACAGGTCAACAAGTACAAACCATTATACTGTAAAAATGTAAGATGTAGAATAGCATTTGAGGCACAAAAACTGATTTTTCAACTTGGTTGGTGGTAGGGATAATTGTTTGTGTTATCCACCATATGTCAGTGGTAATTGTTGCATATGAATCCTTTGACCATGAACTATAAACATTTCCAGGGGAGTTCGCTGCCATGGGGTTTAAGAGAGTAAATTGAAGTAATAACCACTTTTTGAGTATTCTTATGAATTTTTTCGCTCGAAAAATAGTTATATGCCCCAACAATCATAAATAATTAACAATGAGCAATTTTCTTGTTAGCATAGATATGAGTGTGTTTTCTTCTGGAGGATTTAGTGATATGTGATCCACAATTAAGTAATTTATAATAAGTACAATCATGGTTTCAAATATGTCTGGTCCTTTATAATGGTAACTCCCCCAGTTATTACATTAAGCACCAGCCTTTGACTGTTACACTGTTCATAATGGGCGGCCTTAGACAATAGTGGCTCTTAAGACGGCATCCCCCAGTTATTACATTCAGAAAATCTATCTCCAGATTTTGGTGTTGTTGGACTTTGATGCAAACACATGTTACGATCAGATAATCTATCTCCAGAAACTCCAAAAACAAAAGAGACAAATTTAAAATCCAGAGATATCATGAACCAACCTTCCAACTCTTAAGACCCGAGCGACGGGCCAATTGAGGGAGCTCAGTGGAAACATCGAGAAGTTCAACAGACCCCCCACACCTTCGAAGAATCTGAAGAAATGCAGATGAAGATGAGAGATGTCATTTCAGGTCAAACAAAACTAGCAAAGATTCGTCATTGTGAAACCAAGTGAACAAACAATACCCAAACATGAAGCTAAGGTATACAAAAGAGACATCGGTTAGCATACAAGGCAGGAGTCTAAAACACTAAGAATACATAAATGAAACCATAATCTTAAGCATGACATTTGAGTAGTATCTTCTACCCTCATAAGTCGATGTGCAGTACCATGATGAGTGATTAATGGTAGCAACAATGTTTGACGTCTGATTCTAGATCACTAGAAGGATCAACAAAGCATGTCAAAGACAAATCAAATTCTTTCGGATAATAGAGACTATTCTTTTCTGTGTCCAGAAACATGGAGTATAGCCAATACAGAGACAGGGATAAGATTCCTCACTCTCAAGACACTAAAATTGCCATACCAGTTTGTGTCGGAAGACATTCAACTAATATCAGCTGGAGATTCTCTCACTTGAGTGAGGAGATCACTCGCTATGAGTTCAACACAGTCTTAGTCTGGGTCTGGCTATTTTGTACAGATTTTTTAGCTATATCAGGAAAATCATGTAACCTTACAATTTCTCAAGAGTTCCAAGTCAGTTCCTGACATGTTTTAGCACCTCCGATGCAATTAGAAGTTCCTTAAAGTTTGTGTCCACCCATCTATATATACCCCCTTGTATTCCTATTATTCGAAACTGATGAAGTGATTATGTTTGGATGATAGAATAGCTGATGTGTGAGGTGTAACACCAAAGTTTTCTGTTTGAGATATTTCAGAATAATAACCATTTCCAAGTAGTACCATAGTGTGACTATTACATATCCCTCGTTTCTTCTTTCTTTCCTCTAATTTCTGTTCGAGATAGATATTTCAGAACCACAACCATTTTCAAATTCAAATGTCGAAGGTCCCCTGTTAACCCTAAACATTCAATTATTCCCGAGCCCTTTGCAAAATCAACCAAACTGGTGAACCCTAAAATTCACTCAACAACAGTGCTGAATTGTTCGCGGGATGGATGGTGAGAGATGCCACATGCAGCAAGTTAAAATATTCCTGTCTAGTATCCATAAAAGGAATTTACATATATTTGAGAGATGAGGAGATTACATACTCATATTTGCATGCACATAAGAAAGACAAATAGAAAAGCAAACAAATAACTACAAAAAAAAAGTTGGCAGGAAGGATGATAAGAAGTGCCACATGCAGAAAGTTGAAAGATTACTTTCTAGTATCCATAAATTTCCTTATTAGTAAGTTCTTAATTACCTCAGCAACCACAGCCTCATTCTCGACTGGATTCATCGAACACGTTGAGTAAACCATTCTTCCACCCACTTTAAGCAAAGTAATACCTAAAACAAGCTATGTAATATCACTAAAAGTTTCTGAGCACTAAGAAGGAATGCATTTTTCAGACAAACCAGAAACCACGTATGATGTCAGTTCTCACATGACTCAAGTTTTGTAAACATTAAATGAGTTCAATTTCACTCGTGGACAGGATTACAAAATCTCACTCAAGTCTCAAGGAACACAGAGAATTATAATGTAATGTAAAACATGTAGATGGGCTGCAGACGCCAAATTGATGCTATTTTATCAGCACAAGTATTAGGCTGTTTTTTTTTTGTTTTTGGCAGAAGACAATAATAAGTACGTCTCATTTTCTTTTATTTCCTCGTATCAATTGTATCTCAATTCAAAGTATCATGATTTAAGGATAAAAACACTAAATGCTATGATGTTCGTTTCTCCCTAGGTAACATCTCATACCACATCTTAAAAAAAAGATGAACATCTATCACCTACTAATGCTAGTGGAAAATGAGCAAGTGAAAACACTAGGCTATGTACATTCCAACTAAGTAACTAATAGTCTAATAAAGCATAAGGTTGTAAAATAACCAAATGAATATCTATTCCCCAAGGTTGTCCATAAATACTGTACCACGCATAGCTATCTGCACTTGGAGGCGATGGACCCCATTGCCCATTCCCGCACTCCTGAATGGAAAGAAAACTTAATCAGAATACAAGGTAAAACAGGACTCACTGTAAAGGACACAATACCAGATATAAAGTAACTACCACTTCCTCCAAATGTCGGGGGCCTTGCGAAGTGTTCCATCTCCACTGCATGGAACGTCACATAAGACTCGATCAAACAGGAGTTGACTAATCCCTGGCTCTTTTACACTTCCAAGTTCGGATGTATCTAAGCAATTTTTGTTTACATTACAGCTGGGAAAGTGTTGAGCTTCATGGTTTGTAACTATCAAGTTGGCACTGCACATTCTTTTTGTCTGGTGGATGAGAAGGTTACATCTTTGGGCGTCAACGTCATTAGCTATAACCTAGACCAATCCAAAAAACGAGAAGCCATTACTACACAAAACCATGAGTAATATGAAAGAAAATCCATATATGTTAATAGTTAAAGGAAGTTTAACTGTAACATTTAAACTAGAAGGATGGTTCTAAGAGCCTAAAAAATCAAAACAGATTAAGCAAACAGAAGCCAAGGCAATGGATTAGGAAATCAAAGAGAGTGCAGAAAGAGAAAAGTGTAGGACCATTCCAGCAGGTAGCGATCCAGATTCAGTCGATTGGTGTATTATCTCAAGTAATTGGAAAGTTTTTGAGCCGGGAGCTGCACACACTGCATGAAAAAAAAAATAGTCAATACAAGTATCAGATTTTCTTTAAAACTCATACAAGGACATAGAGTTAAATGTATCTACAAGTTCACAATTCTTCATGAAACTAGGAACCTCTTTAGCATGACGAGGTTTTCTAGAACAATCTGTTAATGATGTTAGAAAAATGTTCTATTTTTCTTCACGAAGATCTGTTTTTGAAAACTCAAACGTGAAGATACACTAATAACATGATTTGGGTGAGCCAATATACATGCACAAAAAGAAGCTTACTATCAAGTATAAAGTGATCTGGGCGTACATCCAGGAATAGTGGAGGTACCTGTATCACCAGCAATACCACAATGTTAACCAATACTCCTTCAGTAATAGAAAAGCACAAATAGAAAGATTGAAACAATCAACATGGAAACACCATATACTTTTAAAGAGAGAATGTAAGTAAAAACTTAGTACAACTACATCCCATAAGTTAATGAATTAGATGAAGTTGCTCACCATGCTAACAGCCTCTTGTCTCGTTATGTTTCCAATTTCATTTTCTTGCTTCAAGAATTCATGAAACCTGAAATTATTACATCAGAACCATGCCCATCTGTTAATTAAGTGATTCAAAATGATGACAACTGAACAACGGAAACCAATCTCATTTAAAATTTCCAAAGCAATTGAGAAGTATCAACCAGAATTTATCAAAGGGACCTTAATGATTGAACAGGAGATAAAGTTTAGTTTTATAAAGATGAAAGGGGTAACTGATAAAAAAAAAATTAAGATAAATAGATCACAGTAATTCTATTAATTATATTATGAAGAGAATGCTATTTCATGTTGAAAGTTTATAATAGAAGTTCGAATATAAAAACCACATTCTAACCCTGCACCTCAAACTCCTAAACCATGAGATCTCTTCTGATACGTGTTTCTGAGTGTATCTTTGGAAAGTCATGGTCTAAATGACCCACTTCCTGTGAGAGCATTAAACATTCCTTATCATATTCTTCTATTTTGCCAACAAAAGTTTTAGGTACTATTGCTAGAGATTTCCCAGCATATACAAACATACTTCTAAATTTTAATTATCTAACCGTATAATAACCTTTCAACACTACCACTCCTCATTACACATCATCCTTATTTGATATGAACAAACATGAAAGAATAAAAAAACATAGACTAGTTCCAAAACAGTAACCAATAAATGGAGTACTTGCTCTTAGGAAATAATCCCTGAACTTTGACCTCCACATTAAAGTTTTATTAAGTAAATACAAAGCTTTCCCCCACTCAGTTTAGTGATTTTTCCACCTTTTCACAACAATGATGACCGACTAAACTTCCTCAAGGAATTGAACCAATTAGATACTCTAAGAAAGTTTCTTGGCCACTACGGATAGATCAAGGCTGATTGGTAAGAAAACCTTTTGGTGAACTTACTAAAAGAAATGCATTAGATGCATGCATACAATTGTCAAACTGCTTCCTCTTCAGATATTCAGATAAGGTTTTCATCCATCGATGTAGATGGTGAACGGATAGCTTCTTCATTTTAGCTGTTGCATTAGCCTTTTTAGCATTTGCGCTTATCCCAAGTGAGGTAGTCTCTTTCTTTTCCTGTTCTTTACTTTCACAGTTTGTTGCAGGCTTCCAAATGATATGATGAAACTTTGTTTTATACAAAAAATGATAGGGTGAAACTCTAACCATAGGGTTCATGGAAATGTCAAAGCAAAACACACAAAATATACTTTTTAGGTTTTATTGAACATGTTGATCATTTTTTTTTTTCAATCAGTAACATGTTGATCAAGTTTATCGCACACTGGTGTACTTATGATGTGGGATGATGAGCCACCTAAACATAGATATTTTTTGTTTTGTCGATCGAAACTTAAACATAAAAAATCATTCTTAAAGCAATATTTTTACCTCTCGAGAGTTTGATTCTTCCGCAGCTGCATCCGGGAAAAATTTGAATGCCAAGCTAGATTGTCTGGATACCAAGGTAATGGTCTAATAGGCCCCGCTTCATCACCATCAGCCTCCTGCCAAGAAGCAAAGGAGGAGAAAAACATCTAAGACAAATTCCAATAAATCACCGCAAAAAATATAGCTTAAAAGTACCACTATCGGAGGAAATGTATTTGATTGATGTACCTCTGCCTCGAGAGTTATCATAAAGTCATTCTCTAACTGTGAACGGATGTCCTCATAAAATTGACCACTGCCAAATCAAATTTAATCAGAAAAAAATGAATTCAACAGCAAATACACACCTCAAAATGTTAATATGAGCATCAAAAGTAGAACTTGAATTCATTGAGATACAAAATTGATTTGATTCTTCATAATTTGCCCTATCTATGTACTACAACTAAAATATTTCATATTTCCAAATCCTTGGCGATAATACGAATTTTATTGTGTTATATGTGGATGAAGTATCAATTTGTGAAAAGATGTTTCTCGGAAACCTATAGTTTCGTTGAATTGATAGAAAGTAAGTAAAGTTTTAAATTCCATACCTGGAATTGATTCTGAATGCAGCTGGTAATGGCTTATGAAGTACATCCATAAAAACATCCCACTCTTCTTCAGGCACTATATGTTGCCCCTGCCATATAATGAAAAACAAAGAAGATTACCATGAGATTAAGAGAGAGAAAGAGAGAGAGCTAGAGAGAGAAAGATATAGGGCTTTACTTTGTAATACTCTTCGAAGGCGACGTTTTGAGTGGCGAAGGGCTCCCAATGAGAGATTTTAGTATTGCTGTTGTTGGTGGTGGTGGTGGTGGTGGTGGTGGTGGTGTCGGAGGAGGAAGGATTGGTGGTGTCATCGGATCTGGTTTTCTTCCAGACGTTCTCTCTGTTCTGCCTAAAGTGTTTCCGCTGCGTGCGACCTCGCTTCTGTCCTCCTCTTCCCCCGCCCATGCTGCTGCTGCTGCTGCTACTGTGAACGCGAGAGAAGAGGGAGAGAAGTGGGGTTTGGGGTTCAATTTGGGTTTATGTTCGTAACTTCGTATTTTTAGGGTGTGTTTTTTTTTCATTTTTTGTCTTCAAAACTGAAATCAACGGTTATTAATCTTTCTTTCTCCTCAAGAGGATCGTGCCTGGAGTGGTGGACTCATAGGTCCTGCACTACATTCTGCTGTCCTAGTGCCCTTAGCTACCTCTTGGTGAGAATAATTCCAGATGGAATATTAAAAATCTTGCAAACTAGATTTAAAATGATCATGGCCACTTTATTTATTGTCAATTAGTTTTGAGTTGAATGACCACAAATTTAATATATCAGAGTGTAGGCCGAAGTTTGATTTATTCCCAACTCAGTTTGACACAGCCTTGATTCGATATGATTTGGTCAATTCAAATTCATTTTTATTATTCTTTTTTTGTTTCTTTAAATTAATTTTCCATCTCGACTCAACTGGTTCAATTCGTTTTATTTTATTTTATTTTTAAATCATTTTTCCAGTGCATGCCTACTCAAATCGACTTCACTTGGGACACTCACCAATCCAACTTAGACTCGATCACTATCCAGAGCTCGAATTGGCGAACCATAATTGTTGGTACATATCCTGAACACATTGAATACAAAGTCTTAAAACTCTAAAAGTGGTGTTTGAATAAGCTTTGAATAACACATTATTTGTCTACTGGCGTCTCGTACATATATATCATCCAAAGAATGGATGGGATTCATATATATCAACAAAACCAATTAGCTATTCTGTAAATTAATTCTGATTCACTTCTAGATCTATATAATCCCATTAATTAATTTGATACACTCTGAAAACAAATTAATACACATAATTTTATTAACTCTTGCTAACTCAACTCTCATCGTCATTTAATTTCCTCCAATGGAAAAAGAGATTTGTTGGTTGAGTTAAAGATTATTTAATATAGAAAAAAAGAATGAAAAATGAAATGAAGTGAAATTAAAGCAGCAGCAGCAGCAGCAAACATGAACAAATTAATATAGAATTAATTAACTGCTTCCTAACAACGAGGAAGATCTTTAGGTGGTGGAGGGAGCTTCGTCCATGGGGTTGGTCCGTTCTCCACGACAAAAGCAGTAGCTAGACCCCACGGCATGTGGACGTCCAGGTGGCAGTGCATCAACCATACACCTGTTACCATCATTTATGATCATCATCTGTCAGTCTCGTGAAATTAAAAAAAAAAAATTTATATTTCTTAAGTTAAAATAATGGACCTGTACCAAATATCAATCATCTTGATTGTGTGATTTTTTTTCTGGGTGGGCCTAAAGTGTCTAGCCCATGGGTATTTTTACTTATCAAACCCATTGATACAAATGGAGTACTAACTTCACAATGACCAAATTGGATATGGGGAACCCAATGCGTGTCGCACTGGAAAAAAGAAGAGTGTTTCTACACTCACCCTCGATTTTTCAACCACTAAACTCACTGGATTACGTGTCTCTAATTAAATTTAGAGAGAAGATAAGTGAATGTCTCACATTATTCATTTCACATTCTCTCTAGATTTTATTAGTTCCACATCAGTTGAAAATTTTAGTGGGTGAGAATCCCAGGTAAGCTTAAAATTTTCCTTTGAAAAATGCTAGAAAGATCAAAGTAATAATAAATACTTCACCCTACCCTTTTGCTAATTCAGTCTTTCTTATCAGTCGATTCCATAGACCTAACAATACGAAATGATTTGTTGGTTTCGTAAAATCGGCAATACAATGAATAATAACTTGTTTGTTTTACAGAATTAATTTTATGAAATTTGTATTATCGAGTCCATGAAACAGACTGACAGGTGAACTGAATTAGTAAAAAAAGTGGGCTAAAATATCGGCACGTCGCATAAATAAGTTATAATTTTTTTTAAAAAAATTCAAGGGTATTTATGTCACTTCACCTGGATTGTTGGCGCGGAATCTGATAACAGCCCATCCACCAACCGGCACAGCAATGGTGTTTCTCTCTTGTGGGTTAACATAATTGAACATCTTCTTGGCTGTTCTAGGGTTATAATTCCCAAACCCTTGAGCCAAAACATGAAAATTAAACCCATGAAGATGCATGGGGTGGTTCTCAATACCAATCAAAGCCGTGTTCTGAAACACAATCTCCACCTTTGAATTAAACTTCAATCTCTTGACACGTGTACCCTTCTGTGTCATGGCTAGGGCAAAACTCAAGTTACTATTGGTGTAATCAAACTTGAATGGTGGTTGGTCAGGAAAATCTTCAGTGTAAATCCCTTTTACACCCCCAAAAAACGCCTCCAACATTGACAACTTGGTGGGTAATTCAAAGGATGCATTATTCATACTTGCAGAAAACCTAAGATTAGGCCCAAATGGACTGCCCGTACAGTTTGCCCCATTCGGTAACCCACAACTGCTGACCCCCAATCCAAAGGCTATAAACATCTTCTCATCCACATTACGTGGGACCGGAACCCGGAAAGGTCCGGTTTTGAGACTAGTCAAATTGGTGAAGAATTTGTGTGCTGTTGGGGTGTCATTAAAGGCTGGTAGGTTTGGCATGTTAGGAGTTGTTGATGATGAATTCTTGCCGGTGCCACCGACGTAGCGGAGGATACCGGTGGTGGCGGTTTGGACGAACTGTATGGCTGCAGCACTAACATACGGGTGGGCCGCCATGTAGTAATCGCCAATGGGTTGGTTAGTTTTTAAGAGGACGTCGGTTGTTTGGCCGGGACCTAGAACGACTACATCTGTGACGTAAGGTTCGGTGTAACTAGCGTCGATGGCGACGACTGTAAATGTGTGATTTGCGATCTTGAAGAAAAATTGGTTATTGAGGGCAGCGTTGATGATTCGAAGCAAGTAGGTCTTTCCTTGTACCACCTTCAATTTATATGTATCTGTATGTATATGCAACAACATATAAATTTTGAAGGAATAAAACTAATTATCGTGAGCATATGGTGTAATTATTCTCTTACGTACGTTTGTTTGAACACAGGTAGAGATCACCGGGACGTCCGTTGATTGTATAAGCGTCGGAAATATTTGGTGCACCACCAACTGCGAGACTGGAGCTCTCGACGTCCATCACGTTAGCATTCCACCACTCCCCTGTCAAATGTAATTCATAATTTGGCATAAATATTTAATAAAAAATAATTAGTTGAACTAAATATGTTCAATTAACTTTATTTTAATTTGTTGATACATTTAAAAAAAAAAAAATTTATAAGTAATTTTATTTGTCTTTTACGTAGTAGCATCTTTACAAATTTTTTCAGTATTTCAGTGCATTTCAACTAATTAAAATTGCTTTAAAGAAATGATACATTTTTTTTGTGAGTTATAAAATTAAATAAAACAATGGAGAGGGATTAATTTTTAAAAATATACCTAATAAAATTGGGACATCTTTATGTGGTGTAGGGAATGGGTAATTTCGGCCGGCTCTGGGACGGATTATTAGGGCACCATAGACGGTGGCACGGAGATATGAGATGTGAGCATGCCACCACAGAGTTCCTTCTTGTGCAGTGATTTTGAATTTGTAGGTATATTTGCTCCCGGGTGGTATCGGACACTGGGTTGCATAAGATGGTCCATCGGCCCATCCGCTAAATAGCTGAAATATTCCATGCCTGAATAACCAACCACATCACCATTATTGCAAAATCAATAATTAATAATCCACCTATATATCTATTTCATGTCAAAACTTGTAAGAAGGTGGTTAATTATGAAAATTGTACAGCCTTGTTTTTTTCATTTATTTGTAGTTACATTTTTTTCTTGCATGGATAGTTTTTTTTTTTTCGGAATGTCCAAGCTTCTTAAAGCACCTGACTAATTACCACGCCATGACACACTCCCAAATCAACAATAATCCACAACAAACATAGATATTGTTAAAGAGGAATACCCACATACATTGTTATTTTTATAATAAGTTTACATAATGATTTGTAGGGTCCACATGAAGATGATTCAATAGATAATTTAAATGAGGATGTTCAATCTCTTCACCATATATGTCACCCTCACTGAAAATCAGTTCATTCTAAAATTTGAAACCCTATCTGTATCTCATCCAATGGTTTGAGTCATTTATTTTACCGATAATATTATGGTCAATAGATGATATGGTTACAAGTTTTAAAAGCTGATTTTCATTGAGAATGCATAATCTAATACATCATCACCTGACATTATCTCTTGGATCATCTTCATAGAAGTATATAATTCATTGTAAAAATAACAATGTAAAAGAATCCTTGCTCTTGTTTAAATCCATGGATATATGTTGTAAGAGTCAACCTTCTAGAGATATTGTATTGTAAATTCTCACATTATATATTATCAATTCTGCAATTAAATATTTTTTTCAGAATTTTAATAATTTTAATCAAAATTTTTTATGAATATTAAAAACAATAAACAACAGTAAAAATATAAATTTTAAATATAAAGTCAAAAGCTCTACATTATTTTAGTATGTCAGATCTAAGGGTCAGATTATATTCCAACTGTATAAAAGACTAGAACTATAGAAGTCTCTACAAGTTGGAACAGAAATCTTTACGAGATTGTGTTTCATGGAACATCCAACTGTATAAAAAAATAAAAAAAATTCAGTCCAATTCTAAAAAAAAAATTATTAATTTCTTTGCAATATAACTAGAGGTGTTGAAAAGACGTGCTTCCCTTTACTAATGTACAACAACAATATGATGTACATGATTGTT
>MVGT01000740.1:54990-72362 GCA_002174775.1 Macleaya cordata | reverse complement strand
ATGAAGATGATGGTGATGTTGGTAGGGGTGGGGTGTACTTTTTAATTTTAGTAGGGTAAAGAAAGAACAGGTGTTAGGTTAGTTTGCCCCTACACCACCCCTTTAGTAAAATTGAGTAATAATTTGATTAGAAGATTTTAGACTAAAAATCTATTTAAGTTGTCCATTCCCTAAACATTTTGAGGAACTCCTTTGACAGTGCCCTAAATTAATAATATCTCACGACTCTCTCCCATTTACTCCATATCCGTGACCACTATAACTATAATTTATTCTTCTACTCCATGATTTATTTTTATTTTTAAATCATTGATTCTCATATTATTCACTAATAAGCTTTTACATTTATTTGATTTTGATCCATCTTCTTCTTAAGTTATTTTTATGTCAAAATAATACATGAGATTCAGTTGCTTTGATTTCATCAGTGATTCTCATGCTAATTTAGAAGCAAACCGAGCGTAAGAGATTAATGGTGTTTTATTTTAGTACATAGTTATCAAAATTTTACTGGAAACAAGCCCAGCGTAAGGAATACGTGCAATACACGTGCACAAAATTTGTTTTGATTAACCAAACACTTTTATGGTACGAAAAATTAAAGAAAAGGTGCTTGGGACTAGCACCTCAAATGAGCAATACTAAACATGACCCTAATAATACTGGTTGGGTTTACAAACCTTAATGACCGTTGACAATAGTCATACATGATATATAAAAGCCTTGCAAATCTAATATATAAAGATCTTGGACTACTCTATTTATTGTTAATTGGTTTTGAGTTGGATACCCACAAATTTAAATGGTATCAAAGCACAGATCTATAAGTGACAGATCTAAATGCAACATGTTACCCAATAAAATAGTCCCAAGTGAGGAATGAAAGTCTTGCAAATTCAATATATAAAGATCTTAGACAACTCCATTCATTGTTATTTGATTTGCCTTGCAAATTCAATATATAAAGATCTTGGTCAACTCCATTCATTGTTATTTGATTTTATGTTGGATGCCCACAAATTTATTTGTGGTTAGGAATGCAATAGCTAGTATGATATATATATATATATAGATAGATTGGTTTGAAATTTAGGAGATTGGATTTAGTTGTCATGTTTGAGATCGGGAGATATAATTTGGTTTTCGCTGGCATCTTGAAATTTTTAGAATAATTTTTGTTAAAATAGTGTCATTTTTAAAACTGTTGAATTAGAAAAAACAAGTGATCAAAGTCTCAAGAGATTCATTCATTTAAAACCATACAAATCGTGACGCGTGCCTAAAGCACGACCGTATATATAACATAAAATTAAAAAGCGAAAAAAAAAAAAAGTTTGATTAACAAAAAATTAAGGTTTGCATAAAAAATAAAAACGAATTTAATTAGTGGGCAACCTAGTCAAATTCTATAAAAAAAAAACCTAGTCAAATTCTATAGTGCCACAATTAAATTTAAAATTAAATTTATTTAAACTTTTTTTTAAATAATGATGTAAAAGTAACCTCATAGAGAAATGCCTTTTTCAAATTATATGATAACCAAAAAAAAAATTGAATTCTGTAACACATTTTCAATTAGGGTGGAAGTCAGTTAAGTACTGTGTTGACCGTTTCAAAACATTTTGAATACGGTTAAAACTTAATTTTTAAAGTTCAGAAATCATTTTTTCTTTACTTTTTAAAGTTTAGAAAAATTAGGTGGTGATAGTGACTTGTAGACTCACATGAAAATGATCTAAGGGTTAATTTTTTTTCGAAAATTTTAATGTAATGAATTCGTCTTTCAATCAGAACCCTAATTGGCTAATTGAAACCCAGTTCATCCAACACTCGGACCAGAACCAAGCCTGAACCAATACTAGTGGGTTTTAAATCCAACTTGTCTGAATGCTGGCCCAATAACTCCAGCCACATCTGCCCCCAAGATCAAACAAACCCAGTACTGATCCAAAACCATATCCTGACCCAGTAGGTTGAAGCCCCACCAGATTGAATACTGGACCACTGACACTGGAATATGCTTTGTATTGCCCAGACGCAAGCCAAATCCTGTCATGACTATTTTTCTTCTACCTTTGAGAAATGGCCATGGTCCTCTTCCTTCATTTTCTCCATTTTTCCTTCATTTTCTCCATTTTTTTTTTCTTTGCGCACCTTCAATTTGTACTACACTTCTAAATTGATAGAGACAACTTTTACCAACTGCCTATCAATAGATCGGGGTAGCCTGTAGCATTGCACGACTCATCAATTGCATTAGTGTAAAACTCACATTATCTTCTTTTTTTCATTTATCAATGACGCGACCTTATACAATACAGTTCATTTTATGCCCTAATCACAAGGAATCAATATCTTTGACTTTACAGTGACCAAGAAGCCCAAAATATGGTGCATCAAGTTACAAAACTACCTTCTATACGAGACAATAAACTGATTCAAAGTTGTAAAACACGTTAAACCTTCTCAAATTTACCATCTAATTGGAAAAGGTGATGCTACGCTTACCGAGAAACCTCCTGAATTTTATACTAAAGGCATAATCTACATTGGATGCATATTACTTTGAGATGGACGAGAATCATGACGGTATGGCAAATAACCGCTTGTTTGGTTGGTTAGCGTCCCTTCTTATGACTTAGGAGCTTGTGGTTCAAACCTTGCAGGCTGTGGTACTGCCACAAGGTTTGGCCCATGTAATTAATTATGTTGGAGCTAGTAGCTTCTCTTTGACCATGATGACAGATTTCTCTTCTTTTGTAGTGACGACTGCTCTTTGTCCGTGGTGGCGAGTCCTTTGATGATCTTAGCTGTTTCTCTGGGCTTTTTACATACTCATTGCTAGTGATTAACGCGTTTTATTATTGTAATTCGGGCAATAGTTACTTGTACCAAAAACAAACAAAAAAAACCAGGGTATGTGAAAATAACTCCATTAAATTAACTTTTGATAAGAAATTATGTAGAATTTTACTGTAAGTTTAGCATTATCTAATTGGCATGTGTTACGAAGGAAAATGATATTGGGCAAATACACAATGATAGTGGATGTTGAGCTCCTAGCTAGATAAATGAATGGGCCGATCACAAGCAGAGCTGGTTTACGAAATCCAACCATGTAGTTAAATGCCTTCATAAATTTGCTAATTGGTACTCAAAACCTCCGTAACCCAGATATCACTCCAAATCCATTATAAAGGTGGGTCCAGTTAGTTACAACAGGGCCCACATTAAAACAAAACTTATTCATATACGTGGAAGTTACAAGGGTGACAACTGATAAGGGGCCCACAGGATCAACAGTTTTAGAAATCTCTTTCATTATCACATCAAACACCGCCCATTGGCCCTATTAGCTTGTTGCCCTTCTTCTGAATCTGCCCGCCCTTATTAAACGAAGTAAATGAAAAGCTTGTACTCTGTTGACTGTTGCTGACACCAATGCAAAATATTCTGATCCCATGTCATGTCTTACACCATACATAATTCATCCATCTATACATGCATGATGCATCCATGATCCATCCATCCAATCCTATGTTAAGGTCTATAAATCCACAAACACCATTCACCACTCACTCCCCCTAAGTTCCCTTCTCTCACTACAAGATCCTATACTGTCTACCAAATGTCTCCCTTCATTTTCTCTCTCTACTTTTTATTTCTCCTTTGCATAGCCATGTCTGCTTCATCAGAATTAAGGCCTGGTTTTTATGCAGAATCATGTCCAAGAGCAGAATCTATAGTAAGAGATGTGATGAGAAGGGCAATGATCAAAGAACTCAGAAGTGCTGCATCTGTCATGCGTTTGCAATTCCATGATTGCTTTGTTAATGTAAGCTTAATTTCCAAATAATTACATTCTTAATTAATTACTCTGTTCTTCATGAACCTAATCCTCTGTTTTGGTACAGGGTTGTGATGCTTCTCTGTTATTAGACGATACGCCAATGATGCTTGGTGAGAAACAATCACTTTCTAATATTAACTCACTTAGATCATACGAAATCATCGATGAAGTAAAGGAGATGTTAGAAAAACACTGCCCAAATGTTGTCTCCTGTGCAGATATTATAGTTATGGCTGCTAGAGATGCCGTCGTATTGGTAAGAACATGAAACCCTTTTATTGATTTTGATCTAATTCAACTTTTTAACTTAGAATTGTTGAGTAACAGAATGAAAAAAAAAAAATTTCTGGGGTTTCAATAAAAAAAAAGAAAGAAACCCATTATTGATTTTGATCCTATTCAACTTTTTCAGTAAGAATTGTCGAGTAACAGAATGAAAGAAATTCACTGATCAAAAAAAAGAATGAAAGAAATTCTAGGTTATTATTACATAAACAAATTCATTACTGATTTTGATTTAATTCAACGTTTTCAATAAGAATTGTTAAGTAACAGAATGAAATAAATTCTGGCTTTTAATAAAAAAAAAGAAAAAAAGAAACCCCATTATTGATTTTGATCTTAATTCAACTTTTTCAGTAAGAATTGTTGAGTAACATACTGTAAAAATTCTGGGTTTTTTTTTTATATTTGATTGTTTTTGTGGGTTTCAGACTGGAGGACCAAATTGGGAAGTCAAGTTGGGGCGTGAAGATAGTTTAATAGCAAGCCAAGAAGATTCTAATAAAATCATGCCAAGCCCAAGAGCTAATGCAACTTTACTCATAGATCTGTTCAGAAAATTCAATCTCTCTGTTAAAGATTTAGTAGCCCTTTCAGGTTCTCACTCAATCGGTAATGGCAGATGTTTCTCAATTATGTTTCGCCTTTACAATCAATCAGGTACTGGTCTTCCTGACCCAGAAATCGAACCTGAATTTAGAGAGAAGTTGGATAAACTCTGTCCAATAGGTGGAGATGAGAACGTAACAGGGGATCTTGATGCAACTCCTCACTTATTTGATAATCAGTACTTCAAGGATTTGGTTTCTGGAAAAGGGTTTCTGAATTCAGATCAAACACTTTTTTCAGCAGGTGAACCAACTAGAAAATTTGTAAGATTGTTTAGTAGGGATGAAAATGCTTTCTTCAAAGCTTTTGTTGAAGGGATGGTGAAGATGGGTGATTTGCAGTCTGGAAGGCCAGGGGAAATCAGGAGGGATTGTAGGGTTGTTAATCGAAAGGATGTTCATGGCATTTGGTTAGAGTGAGAAAGTAGAGAGAGAAAGAAGAGTTTGTGATTAGCCCATTTGGTATAGAAAGAGATTAACAATTGAGATTTGAGATTATAAAGTTAAAATAGATTAACAGAATGATATTAATATAAGATCTTAGATTTATTATACTCAATTGTTTCTCTTTGGCCATACAAATTTTTTCATGGTAGATTTTTACAGATGTAGATTTTTGCAAGGAGTAATTTGACGCAACAAAGAATATTTGATCTAAAAAGTTTAGAGAAAAAGGAAAATGATTTAAAAAGCTCGGGCGCTCNAATAATTGCCTTCTTTAAATCTGGATTTTTTTTTTGTTCAGGAAGTCGTGGTGTACAAAACACGTACTATAATAAATGTATACACACGTATACGCATGTATTGTAGGTGCATGGTTTGATGTTCTCAGGTTGGCCATATTATTTTTTTAAGGTTGTGTTTGATTGCGAAGAAATGTAAATAAAAATACATTGATTTAGGGAAGTATATTCTAAACAGCACTTGAATCAATTAGGTACTTAATTTAAGTTTTACCAAATACAACCTTATGGTTGGGGTTTCAGTAAAAAAGACATGCATCCATGATGGGAAACAGCATCATGATATGTCGGAGGTGGCATTTTTGAATGATTTGAACCAACACTGAGAACCATTGAAAGAACTTTGGTTGTTTCTAAAAGGTCCTCCCTGTAATTTTCTAGGTACAGTTGAACGGGTTTTGTTTCTTTCTATACAAACAGAGAGAGATGGTGTGGAATAATTGAGTATACAGTTCGGCCCTCTCTTCTATTTTATGGTAAGAAAGTAATGACATCCAACTAATCTCATAGCAAACAGTTTTAATGCAAATGATATGTCTTTCATGTAGCCTGCTGATGGACATGTCAGGAACTCAGGATCTAAGGAACCACAACATGCAGCTAAAGTGCCTAAACGACCAATTGAAAAGCAGCGTGGTTCAGAGTGGAAGCACTAGGCTCCAAAACAAAAGCATCATCACTTTATACGATCTAGAATTATTATTACGGTAGTGCTAGGGCTACCGAAATCCCTACCGAATTTGCTACAGCAGGCACATTTCACGGTGAGATTCATAACACTTTAGGATGGGATGCGAAATACGAGGAGATGCAAATCACTTTGACCGTTGGATGCTTGAGTGGTAGCAAATTCTGTAGGAATTTGCTGTAACTCAAGCATTACCGTTGTTATTATTATTATTATTATTATTATTATTATTATTATTTTTTTAGAAGGGTTAAGAAGATTAAGCACTATTGAGAAAAGTTGTCTAGTAGTATAGCTCCAAAACCTTTAGCTCCAAAAGTTCTCTAGGGCACGATTCGAATTCTTTTTTTCTTCTATTAGCATATAGTGTAGGCTTTGAAATTCTTGTCATCGAAATTCCTTTTCGACTTCAATTACTAGAGTTGGGGGAGCTTTGGAATTTTAAAAAAAAGTTTCTGCCAATAAATCTAGAATCAGCCGGCTGCAGCTTGGGGACAGCAATACCTTCTTTCACCATTTATTCCATTTTGAATAAATAAATAAAATAACAAACCGAATTTCTGCTATTTTTGTTATTAAAATCACTGATGAGACAAACAGAAAACAACTCCAAACTTTATTTTGCAAAGAAAAAAGGATTCTTAGTTGTCCACCCAAGATTCCATTCATTATTGACAAGTGGAAAAAGTACCATTAATCAAAACTAAGTAGTTTAGGACCCAAAAACATAAATGATTTGATATTGTTCCAATCTTAACTTCTTCAACATCCCAACAAATTCCATATTTCATGAAGTAAAGATGTCAAACATAAACCAGTTGCAGGGTTTCTACAACCAGTGGGGAACTGGAACCAACTTTTAACTCAAAACTGGTAAGATCAGATTCATCAGTTACTCAGAGCAGCCACCAGAAAGAATTTTTCATTTCACCAAGAAATCTTATATTCGGGGTACAACAAATATCAGCTATATTCTGTAACAAAGGTAAGTACTATCCGTCATTGAATGGAGTGCTTCCACAACCACCTCCAAGTATGTCTAGTGTGTATATTATTCACCAAAAGGTGGGACAAATTTTTTTTTTATTGGAGCCCATAAGTAACAACAAACACAGCAGCACAGTTTTGATGCATGTTGCAAGGGCCAGTGAATAAAAGTTTGTTCACAAATTGCAAATGTAAATGGAAGCTGAAAATCTGTATAAGGTACAAGTGAAAAAAAAAAAAAAAACCGCTCTAGTCATAGATCCCGCATTGAGAATATAACCAAACCATTTCATTCTGTCTAAACAAATAAAAATAACAAAATCTCAGGAGGATCAACCTCAAACAACAAAACCGCTCAGACTAATTATAAGAAGGATGTCACCCGATACCATGCTTGACAAGTCTAGATGAGCTACAGATATTGAAGATAAAATCTAAAGGGCAGCTGTTACCTCAAACATATGAAATGTGGATTCGACTACCAAAAAGTCCAGTTTGACTAAACTTCAGAAGCTTGGGCAGCAAGCACCTAAGCTGCAACTGATGGCTTGGAAGCAGCTGAGAGTCTGGATCTCTTCTTTGCTAAGCTTTCACTTCGGCGTTCTCTCTGCTCCTTCAACCTGGAAGCCAGGAGCTTCTGGTACTCTGCTGCCTCTGACTTGGCCTTCTGAATTCTTTTCTTCTTTTCTGCAATTCTCGCACGCTTCCTTTGCAGGGTCAAGGGAGTAACCAATCTCTGAATCTTAGGAGCTTTACTGCACTTCTTCCCTGCCAATCATACATATGACTACATTACTACTACTACTCCACAGAAAACCAGACAATTTGAAAGCAACAAGAACAACAATAATCTTTCTTGAGAACCTTTGTGTACCACTCACCAGATTTGGTTGTGAACGTTCTACGGTAGGTGTTGACATATTTGGTGACATCATCCTCCTTGGAGAGGTTGAAGAGTTTCCTGATTTTCGAAGCCCTTTTGGGACCTCTCATTCTTGGCTTCTCTGTATCAGTCAGACCTGGAAGATCACTCTGACCCTTCTTCACAATAACCAAGTTCAGTACTGAGAGGTCTTGGCTGACAATGCACCCACGTACAGACTTCCTCCTCCTCTCTCCATTTCGCCTTCCGTAACCACGGAAGCAAGGGGTGCCTGCCACAAGAACCGACAGAATATCAAGCTACTGCCAGCAGTTTTGACCTAAATGACCATAATAAGCTTCACACATCCATAAGGAGCTATAGTTAAACAAGTCGTGGTAATACAACAAGGTCCACATTCCACTCACCTCTGTGCAGCAAGAGACGGACACGACCAGGAGTCAGCACACCCTGCTTCATAGGGAAACCTTGCTTATCGCAACCTCCCATGATTTTGAAAACATAACCCATGAACTCCTGTTGGGGTAAAAATAAGAGTCTTTAACTGAAGAGCAACAAATTAGAATGGCAAATGCTGACATAGTGACTGATATATACCTCGCCCAGAGCATCTCCGCTGACCTCCTGTGAGATCCTCTTGTCATAAAATGCTCGTCTAGATGATCAAAGGATAGCATAAGTAAAAGAAGTGACAAGTAAATGATAAATATACTGCATCTAACGAGAACTTCCTAGATCAGGTCAAGCAAAGTGAAGATTATAGGATTTGTAGAGCACCAAAATTATACTAAAGATGACAACGCACATCCCTGTTCCCCCCACTACTTTGCACTACTCGTCTATGCTATTTTAAAAGCAAAATGACCTTCCTAACAACTAGAACAAAATTTTTATTAAAATTAGTAAAATGCACTTAATAGTATTTATAAGAGCTACCCTTGAAGATGAAAATTTTAACTTTAAACTATCTTTAAAGGCATTGCTGTGCGACAAAACATTCATCGCAGGTGCCACTGGCTAATGGTAGATCAGAACCATGATCACAGTGGTACAAATGACATGATAGTATATATACTTAGAAGCAAAGGAGGAAAAAAAAAAACATGTTTATAGAACTTAATGTATCTGGTCATTCTCAAAAAGAATTTGTGCAAAATAATATTAAATAACTTCGGTCCCTTAATGGCTTATTTGTTTTTTAATCAATTAATGGCTTATTTGTTTTCTAGACTTAAAACAACATCAGGATCGAAAACAATTTACAGGGCACTGTGAATTCAATAGTCTGCCATTCTATTCGTCTATTGATGTGGATAGGACTAAATCCAAAATCTTATTATCCCACTTCATAAGTCTTGAACGTCTGTAGCATACAAGAGCATTTCACTACGCTCACCAGACCTCTAATCTACTACTCCAAAAGGGTCTAGTTTGCCAATCTAAACCATTTACAGGGTTTCTAAGATTGGTTCATAAGGAGAGATCAATGAAAAAGAAAACCCATTAGATCCCAGATTTCTAATAAACCATATAAACGATTTCACCTCATGTTACAGTTGAATTTTCGAATTCATTATAGGAACCCTAGAAAAAAAAAAGTGACTGAAAGAATCAGAAGTAACGACATCAACTACATTTGTTAAATGCAACTACTTACATACTTCTATTAACAAATAACACAGAAATTGAAAAAGAAAATAAAGCTGATACTGATTGATCTAGTAAGAAAAAAGGGGATGAAACTCACAGTTTCTGATCGTCATCGATTTCGAGCTTTTTCTGGCATCCAGTGGTTGGATTCGCTATATTAAACTGCAAAAAATTTAAGAGAATAAAAATGAGAACCAACCAAACTACGAGATTATCAGCGTTTTGATTATTTGAATTAGGGTTTGTTTTTTTTTTTTTAGCAAACCTTCATCTTCGATGGAGTCTCGCTTCAACCGTTCCGCACAGGGAAGGTAAGTGAAATTGAGCGCTTAGGGTTTCTGTTCAGAAACTTTAGGGTTTTTTAAACCATCACTCTCATTTCGTACTTATATATCATAGCAATCTGGGCTTTAGGTTTTAGGGTCAAAAGCCCAACTTTGACACAAATCCAATAAGGGTTAACCGTTCTGAACGCTTATATTTCAGTTCAATTCAGCCCAGTCAGGGAATTCAGGTCTGAATTTTTTCTTTTTCTTTTTCTTTTTCTTTTATAATGAATTCAGGTCTGAAATAGTTCAAGATAAAAATCCCCAAGTTCTCTCAAGATTCAAGAACAGCTTAGACCACTTCTATATATTGTTTATCTTGGAACTGTTGCCCAGATTAACGCTGATACACTATTAGTAACGAGTGTGTGAGAAGTATAGAAAAACCACTAACAAATGAATAGAAGGCGTGAAAATACAATTCACTGAATAAAAGTAATAAGGTATCAATCATCTGATGTATCGCCATACATTGATGCATGCTTTAACCTCAGCATAGCTTCCCTCAAAAAACAAAAAATTCAGCATAGCCGCATAGGAGTGGAGCCAAGATTTTTGTTTTTTCGGGTGGGGCACTTGCAGTGAAGTACTAAACGTAATTTTGGATCTATCCTAACTATTATGCAATTTATTATTACATCACGTTTTCTTTACATATTCTTACACCTTGTATATATTTACTTGTGGGGCCATATGTATATGATAAATTTTTTTTTGTGGAATAATCTCATCATCATGTCATGTCGATAATAATAAAAAATAAAAAACTAAGACTAAGAATTATAATAGTAGAATTTAAATAAGATGATCTTTCATTAAGCTAGAGCTTGTTCATCTAAGGAAAAAAAAACTTAAAATTTAAAGTGAGTAGAGAAGTAACCTAATAAATGTGAAGCCTAAAAAACGACAACCTAAGCAACCAACCTGCATATTACGTATGCAACTGACCAACCCAAGAGGGTTGCTTACCAACTAAACCTTTTGGACCATAAAATTATGCGGACTGAGATTCTCGTTTCCCATTTTAGCATTTAGAAATGAGTTATCAGTTATGAACTGATTTCTTTATTTTTTATATCTGTTTTTGCAAAGATTTTCCATTAATGTTGAGTTAATTAAGATAAATGTAGTAATAATAATATAAGGAGGTGTCCACGTGTCGTAGTGTAGTTGGTTATCATGCCAGTCTAACACACTGAACTGAAGGTCTCCGATTCGAGACCGGGTGACGACGCCATATGTTGTTTAATTTCCCAATCAATAGGTATCAACAACAATCTGTAAGGTTTTAAACTTTACACAATTTTGTTTTTTCTTTCCCAGATCTAAGCAAACTCCAACACAAGATGATTGTATCTAATCCACAGCTAAATTCACTTCCTTCACAAAATGAACAAGGTTCAATTCCAGTCGAAATTGTCTTTCCATATGTTATAATCATTCATAAATCATAATGCACATACAAAATCACCACTCGATTCGATATCTTCTTCTAGGTCTGCATCGGCATCGTCCATGTCATCAAGGTCCATGCTGCCTCCAATCAAAGGCCCGCCAACTTTAGGCCCGTCGCCAGGTGTCCTTGCCTCTTGTATTATAGCCAATATATCCTCAATACTTTGGGATTGATTACATATATCATTGCTCTGAAAGTTACCTTCTTGTCCTTCTGAAAACTCTATTGGCAAGTTCTTTAAGAACCATGGATGATTTTTTATTTCTGAAATGGTTATCCTCTGGAGAGAAATCAGGGAAGGTCAATCAAGATGAGTCGGAAATATATTCATACAAACAAAAAAAAAAAGCGACACTCGTATATAAAAGGGTTAGAACTTAGAACCCAATTACCTTTTCAGGGTTAGCTACGAATATCCGGGAAAGAAGATGCTTACAATCCATGGATACTCGTACGTAGTCTGGAATTGAGTAGTGGACACTAAGTATGCGCTGCCATAAGTAACAATTTCTTAATTAGAACTCTAATGCAAAAAAGAAAAAAACAAAAAAAATCTAAGTAGTAGGCATGGTTCAAAATGTTTCATAATGGCTGGCGTGTTTCTTTTCAGTTTTGGTGGTGACAGGAAAAAAATCATCAGCCATATTGGTTTCTATCTGTACTGTTCATGTTTTTCAAAATGTTTTGGTAAGAAATCTTCGTTTTTTCAACCAACTGAAACATTCAGGAAAACACGACATTCAAACCTTGCTAGTAGATATATAATGCTGAAATGGAAGTAATCACTCACCCCAATTGTCTTTCTAAAGTTTCTTGGATCGTCAGGATCTTCGAAGGGATAAGCTCCTACCAGCATCACGTATAATGTAACCCCACAAGACCAAACATCTGCGATCTATATATGGTTTCTCAAGGATTAGGAACTGACTATTATTGTGTAAGCAAATTCAACTTCGATGTATATGCGTTAAGATATAAAATTATAATCAGTATCACCTTTCCATCATATTCCTTTCTAGATAAGACTTCCGGTGCAATGTAGGCAGGTGTTCCTACAGTTGATTTGGGTTGAGAATGTAACACTGATGACTACAGAGCAAGGCAAAACACTTAGTAGTAATTGGAATTTCGTCAAATTGAATCAAGTTCTTCAGCTTTAGAAAATCAATTTACTTACCTTGGAATACCCAAAGTCACATATCTTTAAACGGGGTGCGATGCTCCCATCCAAGAGTGTGTTCTCGAGCTTTAGATCTCTATGGCAAATTTGCTGTAACACAAAAAAGTAACGAATCAAAGATGATTCAACTAGTAAAATACATGCAAGATATATAGAGTTTTAGTTTATTTCGGAATTATATGAAATGTATTAAGTAGTTAAGAATAAATGGCGGAAAATACCATCGAATGACAGTAGCTGACTCCTGAAATCAGTTGTTGAAAGAAGAATCTTGCCTGTTTCAAATAAATATAATGGAAAAGGAGTTAGATACCATTCCAGCAAACATAAAAAGGTAAAAAATGGGTGGTTCTAGTTTAGAGGAAGAATCACGAAAGAATATGATCTACTATCAGCTGTCAACTGGTACAAATTCCGCCTTTAATACGGACTGTCCAACCTATAATTAATCCCTTAATTTCAAGGGAAATTCCTCAAAAAAATCGACCGTAGGATCCTAATAATCTATAAAGGAAACATTGTGGAATTAGGTTGGTCCACTTAAGAAGTTATGCATCAATTAGGCAGTCTAGATTGGCAGCACATGCACTGGTTGCCCTATTAAAATCTGATTGTAACATTTACCAAATGGGCCTCATCTCCATTACTTTACCTCATCCTCGCTGAATCTACCGGCATTGCATATCCTCTCAAACAGCTCACCTCCAGCAGCATATTCCATTACTATGCCTAAATGAGTAGGTGTTAGAAGGACCTGAAAGGAATCAAGGATTAGACCATAGGCTTAACACCAAGTCACCAAGGAACATAAAACCCACAAATTTTCCAACAAAAGAATGAAAAAATGGGTTAAAAGTCCATGTTTATCCCTCCAATTTCTTAATTTGGGCTAGATTAGTCTACTACTGATTGCCCCATTCAGGGTGCTAATATGAACGATATTGAACTAAACGATGTCATAAATATATCGACTAACATGCACAATTTAAGCTAGATTTCAGTTCATAACACTCAGATTCAGCAAGAAAGCAGCTTAATGATTAAGAAAACTCCTAAGCAAGAAGAGTTATGTTCAACAGTAAGGATTTTTTTTTTTTTTTCAAGTGCAATCAGGTATCTCTTGTTCATCTAAAGCAGAGGAAGAGAAGAAGTAAGAGTGAATTCAAATAGTTCAATACCAAATTCTCAGTTTATATCCAATTTTCAAGACTCAAACCAAGAATATCTACCTCTTTGAATTGGGAACTTTACTTTTCTACCTTAACATGGTAATAGACTACTTATGCAGAGCTTTTGATTTGAGGGCTACTCCAATTGCTGTCTACTAAGCTGAATTTGAAACAAATCATGCATCAGGAGTACTTAAAACTCAAAATTCACAAAAGAAAAACAAACAAAACATAATTCAATCATCTTTAATTGTTAATAACAGAGTACTCTGCTCCTCTAATCCAATCTTCTTTTGTCCCAAAACATAACAAACACAATAAGATTTCTCTTCCTTGACCCAAAATCAAGCTAAATAAATATAATATTCCTGGAAAAAAATCCAAATAAAGAAAAAGAATAAGACTTAATTTTGGGATAAAGAAAACCCACCTCCTTGAATCTAACAATATTGGGATGCTGCAAGGATCTATGGTTCATGATCTCTCTCTGTACATTTTCATCAATCTGTTACACACAAAAAAAGAAGAAGAAAGAACCCACTAATCAAATCAAACTGCAGAACCCAGATGAGAAGATTGAATTTGAAACAAATTAAAGATATAAAATCAAAGAAAAGTAGACAAATAAATAATAAAATTGAAGAAAAAAGAAGACCTTTTGCCCTCTCTCTATGTACTTGACAGCAAAAAGCTCCTCAGACCATTTATCTCTAACAAGCTTAGCAACAGCAAAGTTCCCAGACCCAATATCTTTCACTACTTCATAACGTTCCATTGTACCTTCCCAAAAGATCAATAACAAAAAAACAGAGCTTTTATCTTCCCTCTTTTCTTTCTCTCTCTAACTCTCTGGTCTTTTCTTCTCCATGGATTCAAGTGATGATAATAAGAAGACAAGCAGAGTTCAGGATTGTTGGTTGAATCATCTCTATTCTCTATCTATCTATCTATCTTTTGAAGTGTTAAAAAAAGCAAGTGTTTTACAGCAGGTTTTAGACAGGAGAGGAAGAGAGAGAGGGGGAAGAGAGAGAGGAAATGACAAGTGGCGTAAATCTAGCGGGTTGGGAATCCGAGCAAGAATGAGCAAGTCCAAGTTGAGGCAACATGGGTGGTCTTTTGTTTTGGTGGTGAGGCCATGAAAGCTACACAACGTTTTCATTTTTTTTTTTTTAGTGATGACAGACGTTTACGTACACCAACAAAATTCACACATTCTCTTCTTCTTCAATCAAGAAGAAATGGTAAGAAATTGATGCCCTGAAATTGAATTCACCGTGACTTCTTGAGAGGACATTATCTGGAAATAAAAACTTTGATGTAGCATTGTGCATCAAGAGTTTGATGCATTTGCCATTAACCAACACTACACCTCATGCATCATCAGATCATCTGATGAAATTTAACCGTTGGATGTAACTAGCATGGGTATTAAATAGCAATAATTGATCTCATATCACTGTAGAGCCGGGGTACATATAGAGATGATCCAATATCTAATTTTCATTAAAGATGTTCTTGTTATTATATAGGTCGAAATCAAACCCATTCCAAAAAAATTTAACTTCATCAAATCTTAAAAATTGACAAATTTTAAACCTCTTATCTTTTCTATTGTTGATCTGTGATAAACTTTTGATGGATTAGAAATTTTGAGACGAGTTGATTTTTTGACTAACCCTTAGATCATCTTCATGTGGACACCACATCATAATGCCAAAACAATTATTTGTGACATGTGGCAATAATGATGAATTGTTTGTTGGGTGAAAATATTCGATTTCCATTGCCTAGGTGGTTATCTTCGTGTACTAATGTAAAGTATGGTGGGGTTAAAGATGTGGGGCCAGGATTTTTGTCTTGATTATGGAAAGAAAGAAAGAAAGCGAGAGGGAAGGGTGCACGCCATGAATGAGTTACATGCATCAGGTATTCAGCTAGACCATATACATCTCTCTTCTCTTCTTTATTATTTGATTCTTTTAATGCTTTTTCTTGTGCTTCTCGTGCGAGAAATCGAAGTTTTCAAAGGATTTTTTTTTTCTCATAAATAGAAGAATCTGAAATTTGTTGGTCTTCAGATTTCAAAGTTCACATACCCAAGTAGAAGAATACTGTTAGATGTACTCAAAAAAGTACCCCTAAGTTCATGCATATACGACTGTTTTTGAATTCCTGTAAAAATTTAGGTTCACCTTTACCATGTACATGAATTCAAAACTTTTTCTAGAGAGGGATTGATGCACAAGATTCAACAAGGTGGATATACACTGAAAAGGGTAGGTAAGAAGTGCGGAGAAATCATCACAAACAAACAGGACAGCTAGTCACTAACGAATGTAGGAAAAGACGCCACCATTAGATGTAGAGAAAGACGTTATCACGGACGCAGAAAAGCAACTAAAATAATTAATTAAAAAATAGATAAAACCTTATGGCAAGGTCACGTCCTGCAAGGTTTGAACCCAAAACCTTCCGTGTCATACAGAAGGACGCAACCAGTTGAAAAAACTATTGTTTGCACATGAATTCAAAATTTCGGCTCACCTTTTTGATATACATAGCACTATCCTACCCAAGTAATATACTCAAAAAGATTTTTACCCACTAGGTTAGTTGGCACTAATTGCAACGTAAGGGTAATTTACATATGAAAATGCTATGGATAATAAATTGAACTCTCAAATGATGTGGCTAATGAAATAGACATTAAATTAAAGCCTTGACCGCGAGTTTATTTCAACAACCACATCATCATTTAGAAGTGCATTTTGAGATTCAATTTTAAAATTATTTTGCATTGGATAGATAAATGTATTACAGTTGAAAAAGAAAAAATAAATGAGTTAGTCGAAAACTACTAGTGTTATCGCGCGTAATGTAAGGGTTGATTTGTCGCTCATTAGTTAATTATAAAGGAAAGATTGAAACAAAATTGGATGAGGCCAAACCGCCAAATATCCTTTTATTAAGTTTGTGAGAATCAAACCCAAAATCAATTGATAATGAATAGAGAGGCCAATAATCTTTACATATTGGGTTACAAGGCACATGTAGCATTTGGACTTATCACGTGTGGCCTGCTCTGATATCATATTAATTTTGTGAATACATAACTCAAAACTAATTGACAATAAGTAGAGAGATCCTAAATCTTTGTATATTTGATCGTAAGGCTTTTATCTTCTCATGTAGAACTATTCTAAACACTTTTAACCCTTGGACATTGGTCGGGCTGTTAAACTATCCACAGTGGTTGAAATTTTGGGCAATTTCCATAAAAACTTGCGCATCGGACGTTGGTAAAAACCATTTTTTGCCTACGTGAATAAATCCAATGCCATATTTAGGCTTTTGGAAATAAATTTGGAGAAAATTTATGGGGCGGTGCACAGACTACCCGCCTGATGCTGGGCGGACTGAGAGGTGCCTGTCCGAATTTTTTTTATTATTAAAAATTGTTGGGCGGGGTGCAAACATACCGCCTGTTGCTGGGCGGTGTGAAGGGTGCCCAGCCAACAATTTTATTTTTTATTTTAAAAAAAAAAACATC
>MVGT01000740.1:3171-29823 GCA_002174775.1 Macleaya cordata | reverse complement strand
CCCCCCCCCCCTTTTTAAATTTCTTTTTAAAAAAAAAAAAAAAAAAACTTAAACTTTTTGTTGTATGGCTTTATAGTATGTGATTTATATCTAAATAGTACGGGTCCTACATGGAGATGATCTAAGTGTTATTTTTTTAATAAGATGTTCATATCGCCATTTAGATCATCTTTAGAAAAAACTAGACTTTTTTTAAGCTTTTATATTGTATAAAAAGTTAATTTTAAATGAACGGTAAAAAGATCATCACTATTCAATAAGAAACCGTTGAATTCAATTAAATTTTTTATGGTGATAAGAATTTTAGAATGGACTGATTATTTGTAAGAATGATCTAAATGTTGAGGTGAATATCCTCTTCAAAAATCAACTCTTGGATCATAACCATGTAGGACCTGCACTATGTAGACATAAACCACGTACTTTAAAATTATACAACAAAAAATACTCCTAAGAGTTTTTTTTTTTAAAATTTATCCTTTTATACCAGGCGGTGTCCCCTTGGACTGCCTGGTATTAGGTTGTTTGTTTTATATTTAAAACTAGGCGGGCCCAAGGGACACCGCGTGGCATTAAATTTTTTATTTTTTTTTAAAATTCCCAATGTATCCTCATTTTACTTTTTTATCATTTTTTTTCAAAACCCTTTTATCCACCGATGTGCAATTGCACAATCTAGTGTAAAATTTTCACACGTAAAATACATTTTATATTATGACCGCTGTGGATGGTCTAAGAACCTGTTTCATACACCAATGCAAATATTCACGATTCACAATGTTTTGTACTCTTATGAGGAGATTTAATTGCACATATTTGCAAGGGGTCTACAAAATAAACAATATGAGATTTTTATTTATTTTTATTTATGTACAGATTCTTAATTAGTACCTATATAACATATTTTGCAAAAGTTCACTATGTATCAATCAAGTCTAAATGTAAATCGCATGACCAAGAAGTCAAGTAGACATAGGAACATCCAAGTAAAACTTCTAGATCAGAAAAGTTTGTGCAAAATTTGGCAGAATCTCAAATTCACCATGAATTGTAGTGGATGTGATCTACTCCTTGAAATGTGGGCTATACTTAAAAATCCACAAACGAATGATATATTTGATTGAATTCCGTAAAATTTGACAAAAGCTATTTTTTAGTAAAGGTTGAAGGATTCTAAAAGCATCTCCAATGCAATGTGGATGTGGTAAAATAAGACTGCCACATAGAAAAAATACACATTTCTCAAAAAAAAACTCCTCAAATATTAATGTGAAGACACACTTTTAAACTGAGTTGGCAGTAGAATGAAATACTATTGGTGGAATGGATGTGAAAAACGAGGACATTGTGAAGTTGAAAATCTAGAATTTGAAAGAATTAGACATTCAACTTCATAATGACCTCGTTTTTCACACTAGTTTCTTTCCATTCCACCAATAGTATTCCATTTCATTGCCAACTCAACTTAAAATTGTATGTTCACATTACCATTTAAAGAGTTTTTTATGGAAATATGTATATTTTTCCTATGTGGCAGTCTTATTTTACCACATCCACATTGCATTGGAGATGCTCTAAAGGTCGACATCACCAATTAAACACGGCTAATTTGCAATTTGCAATGACCATACAAATATAGGATGAAATGGATGTGGTAATTTACATCACGTTTAAATCTGCGAAAGGTTCGGAGCCATTATGCGTATGATGAAAATATTAATTTGATACCGAGCAAGCCCTAAGTGAAATCAACAAATAGGAATAAATAGATATTATATTGGAGATGTGCCCACCAGCAAGAGCACCACAAAGCAGACAAGAATTAAAACAATAACAACAAAAACAGCAAAATTAGAAACAAAAACTGCAAAATCAGAAACAAAAACAAGATAGACGGACGGACGGACATGTAGTCAAAGGACAAGTTCATGAAAGACTTCCATCACACCACGTACATACATACCCCTTGATCATTTTTGGAAATTTTAGCCATCATCGGGAACTTGGGCAGCTGTCCAGAAGAGGAAAGTTTTAACGTTTACATTACCCACCATTTTGTGTGACAATAAACGGGCTCGGAACCCATCAAGAGAACCCGAATATCAACCATTATTAGTGCTAGCTATTTATTATGGATTTTGTTAACATGTGCCCTAAGGGCACATAATAAGTTTTTTGGTTTTGTGTTTTGTTTAGTTTCTTAAAGTTGTCTAGATGAGCTGATTTTTTTTATATGTATGTTATTTATACTATTTGGATCATATCTAAGAAAATCAGCTCAATCTGAGTCCTCTAGCACCCTCTAGCATCACAAATACTTAATTTAGACTTTAATAGTATGAATAGACGGCTGACATTTAAAGTGATTTGTTTAAGGGTTAGATATCTCCAATTGAACTGATTTTTTGTTGACATCTTATAAATAATGATAATAATATGTTTACAAAAATTTAACTGATTTGAAAACCACTAACTTGCAAAAAAATTCCTTAAAAAATAACCTTATCGTCTGCCCTAAGGGCACACGTTAACAAGAACCATTTATTATTTTGTTTGTTCCTTTTCTGACATGATCGGTGAACAAAACCAACAATAACCTTGGGATACGTACTCATGATTGTTTTGGAAACGGGTAATGGAATCAAGTTACGACCATTTCCAAAGCGACTAATCAGTTTTGTTCACCCACGTTAGAATTGATTTTAACAAAAAAAAAAAAATCATTTTTATTTTCATTTATTATCTGAATGAATAGGAATCTTTTAATCAGAACTTCTTTGTTTTTTTTATTATCTGAATGAATAGGATACTTCTTATTTTATTGGTGCCGACGATCTGTAATTAGTTATAAGTTTGTAACTTAGTGAAGAACATCAACAATATTTTACCATCTCTCCTAGGGCTTCAAGTTTGAAGTACTCTTCTTCCCCTTGATGCACTCATATTTAGACACCTACAAACCAAACAAATTAATTTTACACTTGCCAATATCACAATGGACAATTTTTTAAAAAATATCTTCAACATTAAATAGTAAATTAAAACCTCATTACATTACCTTTCTTTATATTATATTATATATAAACCCACCCAAAACAGGAAAGAAAGAACTACAAAAAACTAACCTAGCTAGATCTCTCTCTCTCTCTCTCTCTCTCTCTCTCTCTCTCTAGATCTCTCAATTTTTCTCCCTCCATCAAACAAGTCTCTATGACTCTATCTCTGATCTCATCAGTTATGGAGAAAACTACTACTACTACTACTACTACTTCAGGAAAACCTATCAGATGCAAAGGTATATTTATATATATGTTCAGAAATCATAACCCATTATTTCTTTTAAACTTTCATTCAACTTCTTAGTTAATTAATTACTTATTTGTTGATGATCTTAAATTTTAAGTTTTTGTTCTGTTTGTGTTGTGTTGTGTTGTGTTGTGTTGTACAAAATGAAATTACGTACAGCTGCAGTTTGTAGAAAAGCAGGGGAAGCATTAGTGATAGAAGAAATTGAAGTAGCACCACCTAAAGCATGGGAAGTTCGAATCAAAATACTTTGTACATCTCTATGTCACAGCGATGTAACCTATTGGAAAATAAAAGTAAGTCCAAATTAAATCACTTAAATTTAATTTATTTGTTGGTTTTGATTTTTTTTTTTTTTTGTACATTTATAAACGTATAATATATAGGAGCCACCACGAGGAGTTTCCCAAGGATTTTTGGACATGAAGCCGTCGGGTAATAATCCATCTTATCATCATCGACCATATACTAGCTAGTTTCATTTATATTTTTTTTCGATGGGTTTACTTTGGGTCTTGATTATTTGTTTTTAATCAAGGTTTAAAAGAATTCATATAACTACGTTATGATATATAAGTTGATCAAAAATAAGTTGATTGATCGACAACTTTATTATTAATGTGCGGTAATTTTTATTAAATATAAAAAAAAAACATTTCTGGTTACATTATTGTTTAAGACGTTAAAAGTCATTTTCACAAAGGGAGTGGATAATTCCACCCAATATTTTACAAGATTGCCTATCCGAATTTTTAGATTCGACAACATAAATTTCACAAATACCGTATATCTGTTTTGAAATATGGCAAACTATTTTGTTGATTGGGCTTCTTAGGTTTTTATATACATTTTCGTATATACGGAAGGTCGTCTTGCGCGAGTTTTTTGCACCTATTTATTATGATGAGTTTAATTTGTTTAAGAGAAACCACATATTAGAGGGGTGCTTATATATAAAATCATATGGAAAAAGGTGGAAGTAAAATTACCCCCAGTTTGTAGTGCATGAGCCTCAATATATATGTACAGGGAGGATATATATAGCCCCTTTCAAAAAACCTTTTTTGTGGGGCCATGGAACGCATCTGGAGGCTAATTTTGGAGAGAATGAACTACATGATGAGGAGAACATAATCATCTAAAATCAGTCTGTTCTAAAGCTTCTAACTTCAAATCTGGCCGTTCTAAATCAATAGTCAAAAAAAAAGTTTTAAATTTTTTAATAGTTAATTTGAGGGGTAGAATTTTTAGAACCAACTGAATTTTTAATATGATGTAAAAAAGATTTCTATTCAACTATAAACTATGGATCAGGATCACATGTGGTTGAGTCATACATATATTTAATAGAAAAGAAGAAAAAGTTTAGGTTGTTCAATTTTATGTCACTTTAGCCAGCATAACACTAGGCGGAAGCAATAGTTATAAAATATGGGTGGATAGTTGGTCCAGTGTTCATTATTAGATATACAAAGTGTCTAGATTCGTTTTTCAATTTATTATTTAATACCCTTTAATTAATGTTACACCCTGTTTACATTCGTAATGGGCTTATACAGGGTTTGATCCAATCACTGTTTTCTTTTTTTATGAGGATGATTTCTTTATTATAATCAAACATTCCACCTTCTCTGTATGGCCACATAGATAGAATAGTGTAAACAAATTGCAAGAATAAGTTATGGTGAAAAAATTTATAATCATGCATCATTCGTTCTAAGAGTGTGACTATGAATCTTCTCATCATGTAGGTCATTATTGTATAAAAATCACACATTCTAAAATTTCTAACCCTATCAAAAGTAAAGCCCTGCTTAGTACACCGTGAATATTCACAAATGCGAAAATTCACGAATTATCATGTGTTTGTAGATGATGGATGAGGGCATCTAATCTATTATAATATACTATAGGAGAAGCCTTCGGTTAACAAAACCCTCTTTCTTAGATGTGGGTTAAAAAATCTACATTATAAACATATGACCAAATCTTTTATCTATTACTGAGTTAAAAAAAACCTTCTCTCTTAGGCCTGGGTTAAAAAAACCTACATTATAAACATAAATTCAAATTCTAAAACAACTAAATTTTCTAATTATCTAATAAAAAAATTCAATTTTTTTTAAAAGAAGCCCCCTTGCCTTGCAAGGGATATGGGGGCTACTAACAAATATTTGGTAGGATTTTCAATGAGCTTACAAAATAAACAATCTAATTTTTTTTTTCATTTATAGAATTTTAATTAGCACCTACAAGAACCGTGAATTTTCGCATTTGTGAATATTCACGGTGTACCAAGAAGGCCCTAAATCACCAATTTTTTTTCTTTTGATATGTAAAGACCATAGTTAGTAATTCGGTATTCGGCAAAAAATCGGTTCGGGAATAGTTAGGGTATTATTAGGATTATTGATTCAAAAATTCTTTTCAAAATTCGGCTAAAAATGCGGAAAACGATAAAAATGCGGTCCGGAAATAATTCAAGAATAATTCAAATTTAACATTAAAATATTCGCTCGAAAATCCGGGTTATATATATAAGTAACATGCATAATTATAATGTTTTAAGGTTTAACGTGTAAAAATTTATTACTGGTAGAGGTAGTATTGTAAATTAGAGGGTCCATAAATGTTGAGAGTAGATTGTTTAACCCTCAAATACGTTCAACAGATTCAAAGGGTTCTGTTATGATTTCAAGGCACACTAGATACAAATACAAGAAGGTATATCGAGAGAAGTGGGAAGAGAGTATCTCTTATTCACTGCTAGTATAAACACATTCGTACAATACTCATAACTATCCCTCTGTTAGCTTACAACTCTTTTCTCTCAACACACAAATATATTTAAGTTAATTCTATCTCAAAAACAAAGGAAGACTATTATATATATAGAGGAGGGTGCATGTAAGGAATGCACCCTCACGATACACGTATAAAATACGTGGTTAGATGCATGTCAGGACAATGGTGGGCCAGCCACATAAACCCATATGACATGATGTGTCATAACACTCTCCCTTGGATGTCCACCATTCTAAGATAATTGTCTCGTTAAAAACTTTGCCAGGAAAAACCTAGAGGGACAAAACCTGAGCTAAGGAAAAGAGTACAAAGACCTAGAAGAGTGCTGGACTCGCATAAGCTGTCTCGTTAAAAACTTTGGCAAGGAAAATCTAGAGGGACAAAACCTTGACAAAGAAAAAAGAGTACAACGCGATAAGGTCCAGTCAGACAAATGCAGGCATCGGAATACTCCCTCTGATTGAGCAGGCAATCAAATCAGTCCGCTTGATGATACATCCGTCTCATACCGATACCATAAACTAGCTTTCTGAACATCGCCGTAGGCAGAGACTTGGTGAATAGATCAGCAAAATTCTCATAGGATTGTATCTGTTGGATATTAATCTCACGGTTCTTCTGGAGATGGTGAGAATAAAATAACTTTGGCGAAATATGCTTGGTTCTATCACCTTTGATGTAGCCTTCTCTGACTTGTGATATGCAAGCGGCATTGTCTTCAAAAATAACTGTTAGAACATCTGTGACAGAAGCTAGAGCGCAAGAGCTTCTAATATGTCCAATCAATGATCGTAGCCACACACATTCCCGGCTGGATTCATGCAATACAATAATCTCTGAATGATTCGAAAAAGTGGCTGGAAGACTTTGCTTGTTGGATCGCCAAGAGAATGCAGTACCACCACTTGTAAAAACATAACCAGATTGAAAAATAGCTTTGTGGGGATTGAAGAGATATTTGGCATCTGTGTATCCCATTATCTGAGAGCCATTAGATGGGTTTCTCGGATAGAATAATCCCATATCTGCAGTTCCGCGGAGATATCGGAGAATCTGCTTGACACCTGTCCAATGTCTCCTTGTCGGGGCAGAACTGAACCTAGCTAACAGATTCACTGCAAATGCAATATCTGGTATTGTACATTGGGCCAAGTACATTAATGCGCCGATTGCACTTAAATATGGTACCTCAGGACCAAGTAGTGCTTTATCTTCTTCCTTTGGTCGGAATAGGTCTTTCTCAATATCAAGAAATCTCACAACCATAGGAGTACTCAATGGATGTGCTTTGTCCATGTTAAAAAGCTTCAGGATCTTCTCAGTATATGCCGTTTGATGGACTAAAACTCCACTTGAGTTATGCTCGATCTGCAAGCCGAGACAAAATTTCGTTTTCCCGAGATCTTTCATCTCGAATTCCTTCTTCAGGTATTCAACAGCATTACGGAGCTCTTCAGGAGTCCCGATTAAGTTGATATCATCGACATACATATCGATGATAGCAAATCCAGATTCTGATTTCTTTATACAAACACAGGGGCAAATGGGATCGTTTGTATATCCTTCCTTTATCAGGTATTCACTAAGGCGATTATACCACATCCGTCCGGATTGTTTCAATCTATGCAAAGCTCTTTTGAGCTGGAGTGAATACAAATGGCATGGTCTTCCCTCAGGTAAAAATAACCCTTCCAGGACTCGTATATAAATATCTGTATATAATTTTCCATACAGATACGTAGTGACCACATCCATCAGATACATGTCGAGTGTACATATGACTTGGTAACTTTAGCTGCGTCATTAAATGCATCAGGCATTTCATTGGCAATTTCCTGAAGATGAACAATCTTCCGCACCTCAATGTCATAGGTATTGGTACGAGGATCAAGATGAGACATAGATGGTGTGATCCAGGAAATCGCATGTCGTTCTTTTGACGACGAATCACGCCGTTCTCCTAACGACGGATTGTCTCCCCTAATGACGGGAAAACTGTCTCATCAAAATGACAGTCCGCAGAACGGGCGGTAAAAACATCACCTGTCATTGGCTCAAGGTAACGAATAATATAAGGTGAATCAAAGCCAACATATATTCCTAGCCGACACTGAGGACCAAACTTGGTGCGTCGCGTAAGGGCAATAGGAACTTGCACAACAAAACTAAATACACGAAAGTATGAAATATTTGGTTGGTGACCCATAACAAGCTGCATAGGAGAATACAAATGATATGCAGTCAAATGAATCTGAACCAATGCAGCTGTATGTAAATGGCATGTCCCCAGGCTGCAACTGGTAGCTTAGTTCTCAAAAGTATAGGACGAGTAATGAGCTGAAGACGCTTCACAAATGATTCTGCTAGACTATTTTGTGTATGAACGTGAGCAACAGGATGCTCTACGTCGATGCCAACTGCTTGGCAATAAGCGTCAAAAGCTCGAGATGTAAACTCGACAGCTCCATAAAGACGGATAGACTTGATGGGGAATTCAAGGAAATGTGCACCTAATCGTATAATCTGAGCGAACAAACGTGCAAAGGTAATATTGCGAGTGGATAATAGACAAACATGCGACCACTCGCAAATATCTCCTTGAATTCGTTGCAGAAAAGCTGGGGATTCAACAACGACATTGGTTAAAGATGGTTTAAGTACCAATTTACCCAGGGAACACGCTGCACAAGCATAATCTTTGAACATCAGAATCTTCTTGTTCTGTAATGAATGTCCCTGCATGTTTTGAATTATTCTACTTATCATTGTAGAACCTGGGTGACCAAGTCGGTCATGCCAAAGCATAAACGCTTTCGGGTCATTGAACTTCTGGTTCAAGACGACATAAGATTCAACCCTTTTAATTATCATATAATACAAACTAGATGAGAGAGCTAGGAGCTTCTCTAATATATGCTTCTAGTGTGAGACAGTGGAGGTAATACACAAGTATTCCATATCATACTCATTCACTGTCTCAAGGTGGTATCCATTACGACATATGTCTTTAAAGCTCAACAGATCTCTCCTGGATCTGGAGGAATACAAAGCATCGTCAATATCAAGTATTGTACCACCCGGGAGTATAATACTAGCTCTTCCAGAGCCCTCAATCAAACTGGTCGTACCAGTGATAGTAGTTACACAAGCCTTGAACATACTCAAGCTTGTGAAAAATTTACTATCACGGAGGATTGTATGGGTCGTAGCACTGTCTGCTAGACAAACATCCTCGCCATATTGGCTTTGTTTGGATATGCCTCTGCTTGGACCAATATCTCGGGATATGCCTCTGCTTGGGTCCATATCCTTNCTTTGTTTGGATATGCCTCTGCTTGGACCAATATCTCGGGATATTCCTCTGCTTGGGTCCATATCCTTTAAAAGTAAAGCAAGTATAAGCATATACACAAAACGCTTATATTATATATAAACAAAAGTAGTACAGAAAAGTAGTACAAGAAAAGTAGTACAATTGGTATGAATAAACTCATTCCCCAATTGTATAGCAAAACTCTAATTTGTGTGAATATGCTCACCCCCCCAATTAGTTTGCTTACATCCTCTCATTCTAGATCGAGAAACATATCGGATAACTCTAGGTGAGTATCATCAGTGGGAACACCATTACAAATATAATTTATCTCAGTACCAGTTTTGGCTTTCTTACATGAAGCCTGATACAAGTCTACTAGGTGCTCGGTCGTATAACAATTACGCGCCAAGTGTCCTTTCATGCCACAATGATAGCAGGTTACATCTCTAGGGGGTTTATTCCAACCTCTCCCTTTTCCTTGCTTCGTTTCACCTCTATCCCTCTCTTGGGGATCAGCGTTATCCCCCTTCTGGAGATTCTGTGTAGCATGATCTGTATTATTCTACTTCTTGAAATTATTCCGTCGATAGCGTCTACCACGCCTACCTTTATAACCAGGTCATCCACGTCCTTGTCCTGAAGCAGTCGCTGCATAAGCTTCAGGTACAGACGTAGAACTAGTGGGACGCGCCTCATGGTTCAATAACAACAATTCATTATTTTTCTCGGCAACTAGAAGGCAAGAGATCAATTCAGAATATTTTTGAAACCTACGCTCTCTATATTGCTACTGTAACAGCACATTAGAGGCGTGGAAAGTGCTGAAGGTTTTCTCCAGCAGATGCGCATCAGTTACAGTATCACCACACAGTCTCAACTGCGAGGTTATTCTGAATAAAGCCGAATTATATTCTGTTACTAATTTGAAGTCCTGCAACCGTAGGTTCCTCCAATCATTCAAAGCACCAGGATGTATGACCATCGACAAATGGCCAAATCGATCCTTTAAACAGTTCCAGAGGACTAACAGATCTTTCACCGTTAAATATTCAGATTTAAGTCCCTCATGGATGTGGTGCCGAATGAAAATAGTGGCAGCAGCAGTACGACTCTCTTTGGTCGACTGATTGCCTTCCCGGATAGTATCTCCGAGTTGCTTAGACGAAAGATGGAGTTCCATATCCAGGACCCAGGAAAGATAGTTATTTCCAGTGATACCTAAAGCAACAAACTCAAGTTTCGTTAGATTCGATATTGAAAATAAGACAGCACAAGTATACCTTTCTGATTTTGTGAGATGCCCAGAAGCTTCGGGTTGATCACAAAATGTCGAGGTCTCGGTCTGGAGAGTGGTAAAGACTCGTGCTGATAACGTGTTATGATTTCAAGGCACACTAGATACAAATACAAGAAGGTATATCGAGAGAAGTGGGAAGAGAGTATCTCTTATTCACTGATAGTATAAACACATTCGTACAATACTCATAACTATCTCTCTGTTAGCTTACAACTCTTTTCTCTCAACGATATGTGAGGAATGCACCCTCACGATACACGTATAAAATACGTGGTTAGATGCATGTCAGGATAATGGCGGGCCAGCCACATTAGCCCATATGATATGATGCGTCATAACAGGTTCCTTATTATAATAGTATAATACCAAAATAGTGTAGACTCCCAGACCAAAAGTCAATGTTCCATTGAAAACCTAAGTGCGTTGGCGGCTTTTGAGTAACTTCTCTCGATAAACGTAAAGGGTTGTATAATTTGAAATTAAAATTAGTTTTGGAGCCGACTTTTTAACCTATTCGGTTCGGATTCGTGTTTCAATAGCGATTTGTTCTGGGAGACAGAAAAATATCCGAATTTTACCAGATAGTTGATAAAGTCGGAAGTACGGGACGTTCAGTCAGTAGTTCGTACATAATTCGCGAACTTACGAACTATGGTAAAGACTTGGCAATGGACTAGAGTTAGGGTTAGGGTTGGCGGGTTAAAAAACGCTAACCTTAACCCATTTATTAATCGAACCAATTTTCTCAACTCTAAACCTAGCTTGAGTAATCCTAACCCTAATAACCTTAGTAATATTAAAAATAGTATTTTTATTAGTATATATAAAATTAATATAAATCATATGGACTTTCGATCCTCAACCTTGCTATTTTCATATGAACTTTTAACAACAAATCGACATCTTCGTACCACCTTAATTTTTAATTTTTTTTTTCAAATATTAAATAGCCTACCAAAAGAAGCTGCGTCTTTATGATTTTTTGCTTTTATATTATTTAATGTAGAATTGTTGAAGTCAAAAAGTTTGTTTTTTATCTTTTGTTTATATTAAATGTTAAAAGAGTGATGCTAGAATGCACGCACTTTTTGGGATTTACATCCCTCCCTGAGGTGGACGGTGGTCCATGCCTAGAAGTTTAAGAAAGACGAAACTCGAGGATGTGATTCAAATCACGAGGGGATAATAGCCTTACGATGGGTTTGGGGGAAGAGAATCCCCCAAAAAGTGCGTACGTTTTAGCATTTTCTATGTTAAAAATGATATCAAGAAGAATAAAAGGGAAAGAAAGGGGTCAAAAGGCTTAGACATAATGAGCATGTGTCTTTTCTTTTTGTATATAAAATAAAATTATTAAAAAAATGATGAGTTGGCGGCTTATCCACGTATTTGACAGGCCAACACGAATTTTTAATGGGTTCAAATATGTCAACCCTAACCCGGTCCATTTAACTATCGGATTGAATTCGGGCCGGGTTATATAAGCTGAGTTAGGGCTGATTTTGTCCGATCTACGTAAAATCACCAAATTTTTTATAGGGTTAAATGTTTTAAATTGATGTGATTTTCGATGAACCTAATCTACATCATAAATAGATAATCCTCATTAAAAATTAGTCCTTGGATATCATTTTTATTTGGCCTCACAATTATCTCAAAACAAACAAAGATTGTACGAATTAATAGTGATCACTTTACAGTGTCGTCGAAAGCGTCGGAGATAACGTAGAGGAAGTAAAAGAAGGGGAAATAGTTGTGCCATTTTTTCATCAAAATTGTGAAGAATGCTTGGATTGCAAATCAAAGAAGAGCAACATTTGCACCAAGTTCCCGCTCAGAGTTGCTCCAGGGATGCTGAGGGATGGGACCAGCAGATTCACAGATTCAAAAGGAGAGGTGGTACATAACTTCATTAGGGTTTCGAGCTTTGTTGAGTACACAGTTGTTGATATATGTAATGTAGTGAAGATTAGCCCTGATTTTCCTCTTGACAAGGCTTGCTTGCTTAGCTGCGGGGTCTCTACTGGTATGGCTTCTAATTCATTAAACACTTCATATATTTCATGTCCAGAGAATGACGAAACATCGTATTTAAGTGAGAACATACAAAACATCCATTATGAGTTCATTTGAAGCCATTTAGTCCGCCAAAACATATATGAGTCTATTTGGATATGTTTACTCTTTAACTTACTCTTTAACCCCTATAATATACTATATGAGAAGCCTTTGGGTTAACAAAACCCTGTCTCTCAGGTGTGAGTTAAAAAAACCTACATTATAAGCTTATGACCCAACCTATTATCGCTTTTGGGTTAACAAAACCCTCTCTGTTAGGTGTGAGTTAAAAAAACCTACATTATAAGCATATGACCCAACCTATTATCTATTATTGGGTTGACAAAACCCTCTCTCTTAAGTGTGGAATCCTCTCTCTTAAGTGTGGGTTAAAAAAACCTACATTATGAATATAAATTCAAATTCTAAAATAACTATATTATCTAATAAAAAATTTTAATTTTTTTTAAAAGAAGCTCCGTGCCTTGCACATGATATGGGGGCTAGTAATATACAATAGGAGAAGCCTTTGGGTAAACAAAACCTTCTCTCTTAAGTGTGGGTTAACAAAACCTACATTATAAACATATGACCCAATCTATTATCTATTATTGGGTTAACAAAACCCCATCTCTTAAGTGTGGGTTAAAAAACCTACATTATAAACATATGGCCCAATCTAAAATAATTAAATTTTTTAATTATCAAATAAAAAATTCAATTTTCTTTTTTAAAAGAAGCCTTGTGCCATGCACGAGATATATGGGCTAGTAATATACTATAGGAGAAGCCTTGGGTTAATAAAGCCCTATCTCTTACGTGTGGGTTAAAAAAATCTACATTATAAACATATGACCCAATCTATAGGAGAAGTCTTTCTCAAATTCTAAAATAACTAAATTTTCTAATTATCTAATAAAAAAAATAAATTTTTTTTTTAAAAGAAGCCCCCGTGCCTTGTACAGGATATGGGGGCTAGTCAGTAACTATAGATGCATACATGTTAATACCTATTAACTACCTTTTTTTGTTTGTTTTATTTTTCATATAAAATTGGCATAAGTTTAAAATACAAATCATTTTTTTACAAAATTTATATTTTTGAAAAGCATTCTTAGAGATCTTCGAAATGAGACCAGACAACAATACTTTTCTCTAAAAAAAAGTTATACAAATTTATTTTTTGCGTAACATAAAATTATATTTTTAACTACTTTTTATCTAAATTGCATCAAAATTTGAATTTGCATATTTCAAAATCAGATAACATGAAAAAAAGAAAAAAATTATATATACCACGGCCTTTAAAAAAAAAGTGGATAAAATAGGACATAAAATAGGACTCACTAGCGAGTAGCTACCGCAGATGACCCGCAATTTTCATTTAAAAGAAGAGTGTTGGGGTGGGGTGTTGCAGGAATTGGCGCTGCGTGGAAGGCGGCTGCTGTAGAGGAGGGTTCCACAGTCGCTATCTTCGGGCTTGGAACTGTCGGACTTGCGGTAATTTCTTTTATAAATTTATAATCTCATTTTATATTCTTGAAAATTATCCAATTTTGTTCATCACTTCTAACGTGGGTGAACAAAATTACACGATCCCAATGGTAGGGTCTCTCGAGGTGAAGAGCCGAAGAGGTCGTTATAACTCCATATTGATGGGTTTGTTCACCCATGTGATTGACATGTCATCTATTTTTTATTTTTATACTTGAATTTAAGTTCATTTAAAAATTTGGTATCTATTTAGGTGGCAGAGGGAGCAAGGGTACGTGGAGCTTCTAAAATTATTGGTGTCGATTTAAATCCTGAAAAATATGAAATTGGTATCGTCTCACACTTACCTCTCTTCATTTAGATTTTATGCCTTTTTTTTAGGTACTAGTGTTCATTTTTAATCGGAATTTCATATGAAATCTGACTCAAGGTCTTACTCGAATAGAGTCAAAAAGTCCAAATTCTATTTTTTTTTTGAGTAATAGAATTAAAGTATAAAAATTAAAGTTTTATTAGCGCAAAAATGTTCAACTTTGAGTTTCAGATAAAAGTTTTACTCATGGCAAATGTAGACGAATTAGATTCAAATATCTAAATAAACAAACACAACCCAAGCTAACCCACAATAACACTTTACTTAAGTTATGTGTGGATAAAAAGGTCTGCCCAAATACTCATATACCATCTATCTCAAAAAAATAAACTCTAATAAAATTAATATTTTTTAAATTTTCGGTAGGTGTTGACGTGATCATTTAGATAATATATGATTCTTGCTTTTTTTTCTTTTTTTATATGCTATCATTCCAAATGCAGGGAAGAAATTTGGAGTGACTGATTTTATTAACCCAAATAATTGTGAGGAGAAACCAGTGCACGAGGTAATCTTTTTCTCATTAATCTTGCTCATACTAAAGTGAATTCCTGGAATAACCTGAGCCGTTGATTTTCTGATTATCACGTACATAAAGTACTGAACTTGTAGGTACTAGATTTCAGGTGGTAAAAGAACTGACACACGGAGGGGCTGACTATTGCTTTGAGTGCATCGGATTGGCTTCCTTGATGAACGATGCGTTCAAAAGTTGTCGCGCGGTATCAAAACTATTTTTATTCTTATATATGCTTAATTCTTCGGTCACATGATAAGTCACATGATAAGAGCAAGTTTAGTGGGATTCTTCGAATCTTTTAAGAACAAGTATTATGGAAGCCTCAAACCTCCATATTGGAGAGATTTGAGGGATAAGTCAAGTACTAAGGTGAAAGTTATCCCTCAAACTCATTCCCTCATCCTCAAATCTACTCATATTTGGGGCTGAGAATAGAGGGATCACCAAAAGGACTAGAGGGCGCCAAACAGAGTAGAGGGCGACAAGAGGAGTGAAGGGCGACACTCCCTTTGTCGCCAATTTTTTTTAAAGTTTTAAAAAGTTTTATTTTTGTTTTCAAAAGTTTTTTTTTGTTGTATGAATATTTTAGTATGTTTCGAAATACAAGTCTGTGGGGCCCACTTGGATATGATCTAATAGTTGATATTTGGTAAAGTTGTTCTCCTCACCAAGTAGATCATCCTCACAAAAAATCATTCCATTATTAAATTTATAACTACTTCAAAAGTTGATCGAAAGTTGATTGAAAGTCAACACTGAAAAGAACGGTGAAGGAAAGAGTCAAGTTTTGAAGGGGTTAGAAGTTTTAGAATGTGATGATTTTTTGTGATGATGATCTACATGGTGAGGAGAACAATCACACCGAATATCAGCTATTGGATCGTATCCAAGTAGGCCCCACAGACTTGGTGTTTCGAAACATACCAAAACATACATACAACAAAAATAAACTTTTGAAAAATTTTTTTTTTAAAAAAGGGGCAACAAAGGGATTGTCGCCACACAATCTCTTTGTCGCCTTCTACTCCGTCTATCGCCGCCCCAAATTTTAGTGCCTCAATCTTAGTACTTGCCCCTCATTTTAGACTTGTTGTACCAAAATTTGGAGGATACCATAGTACTTGCCCTAATTAATAAGCGACAGATGCCGGGGAGAGAAATTTAAAGGTTTGGGGATCCTTGCCCTACCTTCAAATTCGAGGATTTAGGGATCCCAAACAGAAATGCGATAATCATATATAAGATGGTTTTATTAATGTGAAAAAGGTAGTAATTGAAGTACTTTAATTATGTCTTATATTAAAGAAATGCACATATAGAGAAGATCCAAAGACTTATTTGGATCTACATTACGAGGGGATAATCTCCCCAAAAAGTCATTTCTTGAATCATTCCTACGCTAGTCCCATATACTTGTGTAAGCAAAGTGTAACAATAATAATAGGATAATGCTATACTTACAACATAATCCTACAGAAGAATCTGCAGAATTGAAATCTGATGGTAGTGTGTATTCACACACCCTCGTGATTTGCTTCACACGCCTTCGTGATTTGTGTCAAACCCTAAATTACTCCTTTCTGTAGATTATTCTGTAGGTTTTTCGGTAACCGTAGCACTACCGATGATAATAATATATTTTTTATTAATGTGAAAAAGAGAGTAATTAAAGTATTTTAATTATGGTATTTAATGTTAGAGCAGATGTTTCTTCTAATTATAGTAATGCTACAGGAACCCAGATGTGCACCCCAAACAATACCTCAGATTATAAAGTCTGGAGGTCAAATTTTGGTCTAACTTCGGCCTAAAGTCGGTCAAAAGTGGAATTTTATAATCTGAAGTATTGTTTGGGAGTACAAATCCAAGGTTGATGTAGCATTTCACCTTCTAATTAATGGTTATTGGAATTACTTAATGCCTAATGTTTATTAAATACTAAATTTGCTCTTTATTGAATATATAATTTAAAACATTTGTCATCTACTTTACTTATAAAAAAAATCGACAGAAAGAATAGTTTTAGAAGTTTCCTCCAAAAAAACATCTCCACACAATTCAAATATTTGCATGGATAAATGTAGGGTTGGGGGAAGACAATAATATTGGGTGTGGAAATGCACGGGACGGCACTAAGCATTAACTCTTATGAGCTTCTAGGAGGGAAAACCATCATGGGCTCAGTGTTTGGAGGCATCAAAGCCAAGACTGATATCCCGCTCCTCGCCAAAAGTTATCTGAAAAAGGTCATTATTTTCATCTCTACCTCCATCTTCTATTTATAATTATTATGTTGGGTACGTCATAGTAATAGGTTACTAGGGCAGATACATGTACATCAATTTTAATTTGTTTAAACCCGTGGACATTACACAATTCTATGCAGCTCACATAGAAATGATCAAAAATAGATTGTTGTGAGGATTAATATAAATTCATCATCAACATCATGTAGATTATCCTTACAAACAAATCAAATTTTTCTAAACCCATTTTTTAATTCTTATAAGGATTTTGAAAAGGGAACATATTAACGTTGAAGGATTAGTGTTTAAAATAGCCCATTAGGATTGTCCAAATAGATTGAATTTTTGTAAATATGTTATTTTCACTATTTAATTTATATCTAAAAAGAAATCCACTCAATGAGAGATCTCTAGCACCATGAATTCTAAATCTTGAATTTAATAGTGTGAATAAACGGCTGAAATTTTTAGAGGGTTAGAGATCTCATTTACCTAATGTTTTAAAAAACTGTAAATATAATAAACTACTATTAATTTGTACCATTTTGTATTAATAATTTGGTGTTGCAGGAGCTTCGTTTGGACGATTTTATAACACATGAGGTGAGCTTTGAGGACATCAACAAGGCCTTTGATTTACTCATTCAAGGGAAGAGCCTACGCTGCATAATTTGGATGGATAGATAAATACAGATCCAGACACATACAACAATACTATATACTTGCATAACAGAGTGAAATAATTAATTTAGCTCCCAAGTCATCGTTGATATTTGCCTCAACTGAGTTTTTAGTACTGATACAAGAAGCATTTTTTTTTCTTTAGTAGAATGATACCTATTAAGTTTGTGGGCTTCCAACTCAAAACTAATTGGCAATGAGTGATCAAGACGTTCACCTCACAAAATGGAGGTCGAGTGATCGATCCTCCTGATGGCCACTCCCACAATAAGATTCTAACTGGTTGTGTGTGGATAGGGAGGTCTGCTCATACCTTAGGGACTAGTCGGGTGCTCTAAGAGACTCGGATACCCTAGATCTCAAAAAAAAAAAAATCCCCCTCACATGTGGGGTTCTTTTTGCGCCTAACACGTGGAACTCTTTTTGGGTGACGAGGAGCACATGTGACCGTTGGACCTATCACGTGTGGGCCTAGCTCTGATACCATATTAAGTTTGTGGGCTTCCAACTTAAAACCAATTGGCAATAAGTGGTGTGACCCAAGATCATTATATATTGAGTTTGCTAACCTCTCATATCCCATGTGAGACTATTCTCATCAATACCAAAGGTGCGTTTGAGTTTGAACATGGCGGACATCGAGGCGTCAACAAGTCGGTTCCATTATTTAACTACCCAGAACTAAAACCTATTGTATGTTTTTGAGCATGACCATTGATATTGACACAACTAATTACCTCACTTGTCTTTTTAAAATATGGTTAATTAGTCTAAGGGTCCTACATAATATTCGAAATTAGCGTTTGGGTCCTGCAAAAGTCCAGCTTTAGTCTAGGTCCTGGAATGACGGTTGTCTTAGTTGACCGTCTAAAAAATCAGAAATAAATAATTAAATAAAATAAATAAATAAATAAACTGACGGCGTTAGTTGGCCGTCATCACGTGACTAGTTAGCATGCTTGATAAGTCATGTGACTTCACTTATTTTAATCGAACGGCTAAGACACAACCATGATCCAACGGTTGCGATATAAAGAGTCGTTGGGACCTTCTCTATTAAAACACATCGAAACCATCATTTTTTCATCATCTTCTCTGCAAGTGAAGAGCCTGTCATTTTTATCCAAGTGCAAAAAATGGATAAAAAGTTCGGTTCGAGTAGCAACTTCAACTAAAACTTCGAGGTAAGTATCAACAAATATAACGTGCAATCTTCTGGGTTCCGCCATTAACAGGACCCAATCACTAATTTTCAATTTACAGCAGGACCTAAAACTAATTTATTAAAAAAGGTAAATTTAGTCACAAAGAAATTTAGATTAACCCATTCAGACCACATATATTCAGTCACAAACATCTAAAGCATAAACTAAAAAATTGTTTAAAAGGGCAAAAAGCAAGTAACCAACATCAAAGACATCACGACATAAAAAAACCATTTATAAGGTAAATAAATTTTCAAGACAAATACAAAGAGGACAAGCAAAAGCATAAAGTAATCCAGCATCAAAGACATCACGACAGAAAAAATCCATCTAAGTAGTATCTAATAAAGCCTTTGAAATGCATTCGAAATTGCTCTCTATATATAGATAGTAACAAACCCTAAACCATTTCACAGACCCTAAACCCCCAAAAAAAATTTAGAATCCATACTTACAGTGGTACAAGAAGAAACCCCCAAATCTATGCCCTAACCCTAGCCGTGAAGTACAATCGCCTCCAACCCACGGAATCTCAACTTCAGATCTCCTCGCCGGAAGTTATGGACAAGTCTGAACTTCATATCTCAAGAACTTCGAAAATTATGATCCAAACCATACATCCTAATAGGAACTGAAGATCGCACGAACTAGACCTCCAATAGTTCTTCAGAGTTTTGGTTGGAAAAACTAAACCCACTGCTTTGAGAGATCTCAAATCTGACCCTTAACTCGCCGGAAATGGAGGTGGCGTCAACGTGTTCTTCACCGGAACCCCCGGAACCCTAAGTATGCATCACTGTCCCAGATAAAAAAAAATTCGCGGTAAAAAAAGGGCTTACAACGAATTTTTTTTATACCAAACTTAGATTTAATCCTGCTCGTTACTTTACGAGATTCAATCTTCACCGTACACATAGCTTGCACGTGCGAGTCTACTTAACGGAGAGAATGGACGTTGTGACTGATTGGTCATTTTAAAAAGTTTAAAGGGTATTCTCGTCGTTTTACTGAAGTCCCTTAACATTTCCGTCACTTTTTGGACGGTCAACCAAGTCGACCGTCATTCAAGGACCTAGACTCAAAGCTAGACTTTTGCAGGACCCAAACCCTAATATTGGGTATTATATGGGACCCTCAGACTAATTAACCCAATAATAGAAGAGAGAGAAAGTAGGAGAGAGTGAAAGAAAATTTGAAAAACTAACCTACCCCTTCAACAACAACAATTGGAGGCGATTTTAATGAAGAATGATCCCATTTCGAGGCAAACCCCATTACTGGAGGAGATCTCGTCGAAAAACTTATTTGGTGAAGACGAGCAAGTTGAGAACGAAACAAGGCCTCAAACACTGATACTTATTGCCTCTCTCTCTGTCTCTCTTCTGTGCTTAATTTTCCGGATAAGAGTTGTCATTGTTCATTGCAACATATGTTCTATTCAGCTCATTTGAATATCCCACATATATAGTATGTCATTTCGCAATCCCAGCTCAACTGGGGAAAAACAAACAAAACCCTGTTTAACAGCGCGGAGTGACTATTAATCAAACCAAAAGAAAATTTTAATTCTCATTCAATTAAAACATCAGCGAATTCATATATATTGAATGTATATTGGCATGTGGAACCTATATAGAGAGGATTTACTGTAAATCAACTTTCAATGCAATTAATCAAATAGGAAACCTAAATCTAATAATACAAAGAAATCAAACAAAGTAAAAAACAAATTGACAAAGATTCTGTCCACCAGGTTACTACACATGTAACACATCCTATGTGAAAAAATGTGAAAAGTTAAAAGGATCAAGCATAATTTCACAAACAAAGATGTCCACAGAGCAATGAACGAGCAGAATGTAATTTTAACTTTCTCATAACCTTCTTTGACATTTTTGTGTTGGCCAAAGTCATTTGACCAAGTTTAGAAAATTCAACTGAACTCCAAAACACAAAAATATCTGTGCCAATATATTCATACAAGCTTAAACATTCACCATGTTTTGTACAGTGGCCTCTGGGGCCTAAGTAGAGATAGTGTAGAGGTTGATTGTTAACCACATGATTGTTGTATTATTTCTAATTAATTTATATTAGTTAGTGTTCACTTTAGTATCATTCTAGTTGTTTTTATATTTTTCTGCAGAGAACATGAGAACAAGTATATCATTGGGTTGAATCGGTGAATTTTGGTTCAAGCAGCCAGGTTACTAATGGCACACCAAAAATTGAGGCCACCAATAAAAGCCGTATAGTACTTGTAAGAGCTTAATTTAGTTGTAAGATTAAAAAAAAAAATTAGAGCATGATGTCATCAAATATTTAAATCTTGTCATGTTACTATGTGAGAATTTGAGTGAGGGATCCACCAAACTAATTTTGGTATCATCTTATCATTTGAAAATTAAAATTTTGATTTCCTCTTTGTCTCTCCCTATATTTGGTAGACCCCACCATATATTCTCAAAATCAATCCAATTGAATCATATTAGGAGACTAATTTTGGTTTCAATTAAAATGATTCTCTTTGTTTATTTAGCATCAATTTGACCCACAATTCTTTGAAAAGTAATCCACCATACCACATCCATTCCAACTCAATTTAAGGTATTTCTTGTAAAAAGAAAGCATCACCTTCCCATTCCCCTATCTTGTTACCATTTCTTCTTGTCCTGATTGTGAGGATGATTTATAAGATTCTTTTCATCTTGAAAATATTTGATGGGGCTAATTGATACTATAAGCAAGGAAACTACATGTGAGGGAAGCTATTAAAAGAGGTGAAAGGAAAAGGCTTAAGGGACATATTATGAACTAATATTGAGAGTGTTATTATAAAGTGAGAGACAGTAATCACATCTCTTATTTTTGTGAAGATGTTCTCTTCACCTAAAATCATATCATTCTAAAATCATGTTCCACGTCATCTAATAGAGTTCCACGTGTTAGGTTCAGAATAACGCCACACGTGAGGGGACGTGTTGAGAATAGTCCCATATGAGATATGAAAGCCTTGTAAACCTAATATATAAAGATCTTAGGCCACTCCACTTATTGCAAATTGGAATTGAATTGAATGCCCAGTTAGAAGTCTTAGAATCAGTTAATAACCACTGCACACACTATGAAACCAGTAGATATGGTAATGGGGTGAGGTCCGGTATGCCTCCCCCATCCCCTTCCCACAACTAGTCGAGGTGGGGATGGTGAATCCTCTATAGGAGTTGGGTTCCCCGCGGGTCTCCATCTCCTTCTCATTTCACACTCCTAACAAAAATTTTAACAAAATAATTGTATAATTACTATTTTCCAAAAGAAGTTAAAATCAATTAGAAACATTTAAGAATGTTAAAATAATTAAGACACATATATAATTATATTTTACAAATAATTATATATTATTATTTAAATAAATATATAAATAAACTTTATAGAAAATTATATATATTTACTAAATAAGCAGGGATAGGATGGAGAATGTGATGCTGTCCTCGCATCATTCCCGGTTAGGTATGTAATTTTTTTCTCTATCCCAACGCATTAGAGGATTCCCCGCAAAGTTAGTCCAGTTACACGATAAACTTGTGAATCAAAAATTCATTTTAAAAACCAGACGAAAAACTACCTTCCCAATCCAAAAATTGAACGAAGTATGGAACATGATGCTGTTAAAGTGTCATGCACTTTAGGGTATCCCAAGTCCTCAGCGTGATCCCACAATGAAATCCACTTTGATGGGTACTAAAATAACTGTTATGGACCCACCAAGCTAGACATCCCCAATATCTGACAACAACCCAGTATGCATCACATCTGACCCTCCGCCAAAAAATACTATCCTGGGGTCAGATTTTATCATCTTCTTGTTTCGATAGGAATCTTTATGAATCGGAACTTTGTTTGTTTTTTTAATATTTCGCTTTTGTTAGCATTGTATTGGTGCCCACGTTTCTTGATCATTTTATTAACAAAGAATTGAATAACCCTAGATTAGTGTGATCTGCATCATAAACGAGGGTGATGTAAGGTCGCATTTTTTTTAAATATATTCTCCTCATCATCAAAACCATAATATAAAAAAAATTGTCTATTCTAAGACCTCAACATTAAAATTAATTTTGGACGTCTTTTTTGTACCGTTGAGGTTAAAAGAGTTACAAAATTGAGTTAATTTTTTTTGTAAAGATTATCTAAACATCATTATTCAAAATCAACTTTTGAATCATGATCAAGTGAACCCTACAATTTCGGTTAACTCTGGGTAACTCGGTTCATGGAACCTAGGGTTAATCAATCCATTTTCTTATTATTTTTAGGTCCTATTAACATGTGATAAAGTTGTTTGAATTGTTTTATATGTTTTAGGTCTTTAAATCAGTTGATTTTTTGTAGGTATAATATTATCATCATTTATATAATATACACAAAAAATCAGGTCAATTAGAGATCATTAACCTCTACAAAAAAAATTTAAATGTCAGTCATTAATTCATGTTATTTTCTTCTAAATGAAAAGTTCATGGAGCTATTCGTTGATTGAGTTAATTATTTTTAAATATGATGCAAATAGTAAAAATAATATATTAACAAGAAATCAACTCATTTGGACAACCCTAAAGGGCTAAAAAAAATACTAACCTACTAACCTTATCATGTGCCCTAAGGGCACAAGTTAACAAAACCTTTAATTTTTTTCACCATTTTGCTCAAAATTTGTCCCCACAACTACACAATAAGTGGTTGATTTAGGGTGCCACCTCAATCTGTTTAAATAGACAGATTGAGGGGCCGATTCCAATAGCACTTCTGAAACATAATTAAGGGAGAAATTTTAGAAAAGTCTAGATAAAATATATTTTTGAAGAAAAATTATGAAAACTCTAAATTTATTACTCTAATTTAATGCTTTATAATATTTTATAACAGAGAATTGAAGACTTTTAAAAAACGTTAGTGCTACGGTTACCGAAAAATATACATCATAATCTACAGAAAGGAACGATTTTTGGTTTGATGCAAATTTCTAGGGTGTGTGATGCAAATCACGAGGGTATACGAATACACATTACCGTCAGATTTCTATTATATAGGTTTTTCTGCAGGATTCGACTGTAAGTATAGCATTATTCTTTAAAAAAAGAATCTCACATATTTAATAAGGGCGAAAAAGTCCAAAAAATTAAATTTAGTGGTTTGGAGGTTTTTGCTATTATGAAATGTTGGTTGAGTTTTTAGATTAGAAATTTCAAATTTTGGAGGTTTTGGTAATTCTTTTTTCTTTTTCTATTTTTTTTTTTTAATTATAACTAGTGGTAAGAATTATTTTCCTGCTTCCTGATGCGTAAAGTTTGAAGTACCCCTTCATTGATTTATAGGTAAATGCTACACCTACCTAACACGTTGTACAACACAATGCATTCATGTGGCTATTTATCATTTTAAATTTGGCTCAAATTACGAAGGTGTGCGAAACTCACATATTCACCGTCGGATTCACTTTGTTGTAGGTTCTACTGTAGAACGGTGTAGTATTAGGAGCGCTATTTTGTGCACCCTCGTTTAAGAAGTGATCGTAATATTACCCTTGATTCATAGCCACTTATTAATGAACAGATTTATCTGCACAAGTGTCACAATCCCAATGCAAACCCAGCTACAAAAAAACAAAGTAACACCTCACCATCTTATATTATATAACTGCACAACAAAACAAAGAAAGTTCACATAAACCCTTTCTTCAACAACTATCAATGTTTCGTAATTTCTTTCAGTCATGGAGAAAACACCATTAGAGATCATGAAGACCTCAGGAAAGCCTATCAGATGCAGAGGTCTATATATATATATATATATATATATATATATATAAATCATAACTATTAACTAATAACCATCCCCTGTTTTTTTCTTATTCTTCTTTTTATTTTTTTCATTTCAATTCCATAATTTAAGCTTAATTCAGCTGTAATCTTAATTAATTGGTTTTGTTTGGTGTTAAAATTTTGTGTTTAATTTGTGTTGTATAAAATGAAATTACAGCTGCAGTTTGCAGAAAACCTGGAGAAGCTTTGGTAATAGAAGAGATTGAAGTAGCACCACCTAAAGCTTGGGAAGTTCGGATCAAAATACTCTGTACATCTCTGTGTCACAGTGATGTTACCTTTTGGAAAATGGGTGTACGTTAATTGCAAGAATTGATTACAAACAAAATTTCTCAAATTGATTTTACTTTTTTATTTATTGTTTTAATTTGTTTATTAATTAGGATCCCAGAGGAATTTTTCCGAGGATTTTTGGGCATGAGGCAGTGGGGTAATTTCCCTATCAAATACAATTTTTATTTCCATATTTTCTTTCTTTTTGGTTCTCTTATTTTCACTACTTTTTATTCATTTATTAGATTATTTGTTTTTTTAGTCCGATTTTAATGCTTCCTCTATTTATTTATTAGAATTAATAGTGAGTGATTTTACAGAATGGTCGAGAGCATCGGAGAAAATGTAGAGGAAGTAAAAGAAGGGGAAATTGTTGTACCGGTTTTTCTTGCAAATTGTGAAGAATGTTTGGATTGTAAGTCGAAGAAAAGCAACATTTGTACCAAGTTCCCGTTCTCAGTTATCCCTGGAATGCCGAGGGATGGGACCAGCAGATTCATGGATTCAAAAGGAGAGGTTTTACACAATTTTTTCGGAGTGTCGAGCTTTGCTGAGTACACTGTTGTAGATATCACTCATTTAATCAAGATCACCCATGATATTCCTGTTGACAAGGCTTGCTTGCTCAGCTGCGGAGTCTCTACTGGTACGTATTTCACCCTATTTAACGTAGAATCTCCATAAAATAATAATTTTATTAAATTTATACATTTTGTTGCTCTCAATTTGAATTTTAAAATGAAAATGTTACGATGTTATTGACCGTTAGTAGATGAGGATGTTATTTGCAATCTTCTTACACATCCATAGCGTGTATCTCCACCATAATATAACATGGTCCAAAGGTTTAATTGTACACTATTTTCTACGGTCCTACCAAATATTCCAAATTTGAATCTGAGTTCATACGTTTGTTCAACCTAGACTTGTATTCAACAATTAACTTTTGATTTTGTTTGATTGCAACGTTAAAATATATATTGACCCAATGACAAAATATTTCAATATCAGTTCCGAGCAATAGCAGGGGAAAATCATCCATATGAAAAAATATAAAATAAAATACATTAAATTTTTAATATTTTTACTAAAAAAAAGAAAAAGACCCACATTTTTCATAGTAATGAACAAAGACTAATTTTTTTTATGTAAATCCTTAAGGTAGATCTAGATCGTATCTTTTTTTTTTTTTTTTT
>MVGT01000739.1:434255-445727 GCA_002174775.1 Macleaya cordata | reverse complement strand
AAAAAAAAAAGGGCGGGATTTCAGATGGGCGGCCCATGGCACGCTGGGCTGGCACGGCCCAGCACGAGGCCCAGTCGTGCTGGGCCAGTGGGCCGTGCTGGGCTGACCTAAACTGTGACTTGGCACGGCACGGCCCAGCACGAAACCCTGTCGTGCCGACCGTGCTCCGTGCCGTGCCAGCCCAGCCCACTAGAGGGTCGTGCCGTGCCGGCCCAGCACGGCCCAATTGACACCTCTATGTACAGGTCAGATAGCCCCGTGGAAGCCACGTAGCTCCACTTTGACCGTCACGTAACTTTACTTCTAACTGCTGACAAGGCAGTCAGAGGCTGCTCAAGACGTTTCCAACCAGGGCGTCTTGCCCGCGACTTCGAAAGCTCGTTGGCATTGCCTTTGAGCCTGAGGCAATGCAGAGTGACATCAAAGAACCTAAGAGGAGAAAGATGGGACTTCTAGTTTGGAGGGAGCCGCAGACGAAGGCGAGTGGCATGTTCCTCTCATGAAGGGACGCCCTCATTCCCTTCCTACAACTGACAACAGAGGCACGATGAGAGGCCATCATGAGTACGTAAGGTCTCTGACATGTTAGAGATCTTCTGACGGGACGGGACCACCCACGATAGAGGCGTGAAGAACCACGATCTGCTGCAGACACTCAGCCACTCAAAGAACGCCATGTGTGTCCATTCAGTTAGGGTTCTCAGAGATACGTGTGCAAAGGTCGGTTTGCCACGCATAGGAAGCTACTATCGACTCAGCAAGAGGATCTCAGCTAGCTACCAAGTGTGAAAGAGCAGATAACCACTATTCATTAGGCGTTTGGCAACCTTCTGCTTCTAAAAAAAATAAAAGTGCTTTTGAGAAGTAAAAAATAAGGAGAAGTTAGTATGGTAAACTATTGACTTATAAGTCTAAAAATATGATGAGTTATTAGTTGTTACACGGTACTCAAGGAGAAGCAACTTCTAAGAAGTAGAAAAGCAAAAAAAATTTGCTCCAAAAAAAAGTAACTTTTTTGCTTTTAGAAGTCACTTTGAAAAAATATTACCACTCTAAGCGGTAGGGTGATGTTAAAGGGTTCTCTAAAATGTTAGAGGGGTGGACAGGATAGGGGTGGACTAAATACTTCAAAATGGTTGGAGGGATGGACATAGTTTTACTAGGGGGGGTGGTTATCAAAAATTGATTTGGTAGTTTTCCACCCAACCCAAACCTAACCCAAAATCCCAAACTTTTCTTTCCACTCCCAAGTCTAAAATAGTCGAGTCGATGACTCCTCTTCCTAACATTTTTCTCACTCTAAACTTCTCTCCTCCATCGCCCAAACTCCTCAATTCAACTACCGATTATCGATTTTGAACAACGATTTTCAACTAACAACGGTCGATCTCTCCTATAGAAAATTTTGAGTTCAAGCTAAGATTCATGGTTAGGGCTAAAAACCATCAATGACTCCCAAAAGTTAAGTTTTGTTTTATTTTTTTATTTTTTTTATTTTTGATCCCTAAATCTATATGTTTCGGTTGTTCTATGAGGTTTTTTAAGTGAATAGACAGATTTTAGGCTTTGTAGATGTGATTTGGGTCGATTTTTTAAAAATTTTGGTATAACACGTCGTCTTCATCAATTTTCGACCAGACCAGTGAAGAGTTTCTCTGTCGACTTCGACCACTGATGGTTAAGTTTTAAAGAAAAACTCGACCACTGATGGTTGAGTTTGTGGTGGTTGAGTTTTTCCTAAAAACTCGACCCTGCTCAAATGGATTAAGTACGAAAACTAGAAATTTTGATCTGAATAAAAAACTTTTGAAACAAAAAAAAAAACATATGAATCAGTTGTATTACCTCATTACTATTTGATTGAGAGATTTTCATTGGATTTGAGGAAGCTAACCCTTCCGAAAAGGAATATTTAGGTTTTTGGGACTCCATTAATGGTGACCTTTACTTCAATTCATCTTCCTACATTAATAGTATTCTTTTTTGAACTTCTTCATCATTCATAGAGTTTTCCGCCAATAACGACTTCGATCCTTGGTGGTCGAATAATTTAAGAGAGGTTTCAGAGAGAGAAAGTAGTTTTTTATTGGAGAAATAGAGAACGTGTTGGAGACAGAAAGGAAGTTGGAGGTGGTAGTTTAATTTACACCCTTACCACCCCCTTAGTAAAAAGAAGGAAAATATTGGAATGATGATTTTGGATTAAAAGCCCATTTAACTTGTCCACCTCCTAACATTTTAGAGAACCCCTTTAACAGCCCCCTTCATTAATTCGACAATTCTCACGCTATTAGGCAGAGACCTTCTTCCTCATTTTTGCCTCCAGCCCTATACCACTTCTTCAAACCACTCTCATCTCTTCCTCCCATGTTCAAAACGACTCTTGTAACGACCATACAGTAGTTTAAGCAAGCGCTCGTGCTGAACTTCCTAGTCAGATATTCCACCTAGACCTCGATCCCTTTTACCCCCAAAACATACACATATCGCGAATATAGCCCAAGTAAAAATGCCTTGGTGTCCGTCCCAATTGGCTATAACCAATTCTTGAAAACCCCTTACTTCGTACACCCTCGTAGATTGAAGGCCGCAAAAAAAATGGCCTGTCGGTTATATAAACCCGACCAAGTCACTTTATAATTGTCTATCAGCTCTACATAACCAATAAGTCATTTTGTATTGTCAGTTGTGTTAAACTGCCAGTTTTTGGGTTATCAGGGGCCTATTACATATGAACTCAACTTCGTTATATGAACCTGAATACTTGTAGAAGAAACTGGGCATCCAATGATTCATCACATTTGCCTTTGCCAACTAATGTTATATAATTATTTATCAATCATGTCATTGAGAAGAATAGTGTTCACACCAAACAGAGATTTAAAATCGAATCGGAAAGAGCTGGAGAACACGATTATCTGTAAAATAAGCAGAAGAGCATTTGATATCAGAGCTTCCAAATCTCTCAGAAAGATTTCTTTTCATAGAAAACCAAATCATGAACTCCACCCTCAACTTGTGCTGCACCTGTGCGAACCTGTAAACCACAAAAACAGTGCTCAGTGAACCCATCCGAGTCCAACATTTAGAGAGAGAGAGAGAGAGAGAGAGAGAGAGAGAGAGAGAGAGTTCCAAACAAGAATAATGCTATGAGAAGCTAAATTGAAACATATAACAAAATCAAGGCTCTCATAAAGGTCATTATCTTAAACCCATCCGAATTCTCAAAGCACACCTACTTCAAATGCGCCGCCAGGAAAAAATAAATAAATAAATAAAGATGAAAAATAAAACCCAACACACACCCCACTTGTAAAGTTTTGAAAGACTTAAACATCCTTAAACAAGTTTGGCAGAGTTTGTCCGTGGAACCTGTAAAACATCTCCTCCGCCAAAAACACCACAAAACAGCACTAGATGTGTTTTGATGATTTTATTTTATTTGTTTCCTTGGGTTGCATTCTAAGTGGGGTGTGTTTTGAGAATTTGGGAGTGCATCAAGGAAACACCTTATCGATATATGGAGCCTAGGCATGTAATTAAGGTGTGCTTTTGGCCCATGGCCTAAGGCCCGGGCACGGTTTTTCAAGGCTCAGTTGAGGCCTTCTTGTTACACTCTCGGCTCGGACTTCCAAAAACCCACCTAGCCTCCCCAATTCCCTACTAGAAACTCGACCTGTCCCAAGTCCACCTAGCCCACCCTCGGCCTCAAGCGTCCAAGCTTCCACATAACAGTCAATTATTTTCTAAATCCTGATGCAATTTAGATACTCCATTTTTCTGTCTACTTTTTTGGAAAATTTTCATCTTTCCTTTTTGTTTTTTTTCCAACTTTTCAAAGTTTTGACCTTTTCCTAATTCCTACAAGTCATAATAGTTAAGCAGCCCAGCCAGATCCATGTAGACCCCTTCTTAAGCATACAGTCCAAACAGGATAAAATCGGGATACAATGATACATATATTTAAAAAATGCATAAATTGGTGAAATAATTTTTCCATTTCATTGGGGGTGCCAATTTAAACAAAATGAATCGTAAGATAGCAATCCATGACAGCAAAATGTAACAAAACGATAAGAATTTGATGTTTGAAGCATTTAACAAACATAACAAGTGTCAAGCAGGTTACTATACAGTGCGTGACATCAATAGCTAAACGGTGTGATTGCTAGCTTCTGGGCTCCTATGCTGCATGCAATTCTTACAGAAAATTTATATATATTGTATATTTTTCATGATTCTTCTATACATTTGAAGTACCAGTATCAAACATGAGTTGGATTTCGATACTCCACGGGATCTGGCATGACACTTCTCGCTCTCTCTCTGCTTTTACATGTTTTTTCTCCCTTACTAAAATATATATTAATTCGATTCTCACCATAGCTAGGTCTGATTTTACGTTTAGCAAACTGAAGTTCCTATGCAGCAAATGTAACATTACCATATTAGCAAACTGAAGTTTCAATACTCCACGGGATCTGGCATGTACTATTGTCTATACGTATCTGATACAGATGGTAAAAGTGCAAAACATCTCATCATATTATCTGACTAACCCGGATAATCATCATTCGTTAAGTACGAGAATTACTTCATGTTACATTATCTGAAGTTACAGCTAAGAAGGTTAATTCTAAATCTATTTCTCAGGTTTGCCGATGACTTTGACATTGCATAACCATATCTAACTTTGACTCCTGCACCAGTCGTCCCACTGTATTTCACTGACACTCCGCTCAACTTCCTGTTTCATCTTATTCATTTAATGTTTCTGAACTTTCATTTTGGATATGGGACGCTCTATTGCACAATGTAGTTTGTTTCAGATAAATGCATTAGTACAACGATTTAATATAGCTCTAGAAGTGGATGTTTTTCAAGACAGTCAATAATGTTAAAGCAATTAATATTGATTAGTGAATCTATACTGCATAAAGCCAACGTCTCAAAAGGTGACTTTTTAACTTTCATCTTCATCTTTCAATATTTAAACTAATAGCATCTAAGCCGCAAGAGTTCATTTTCGTCCCTACATAAAGGTTAAATTTGTCTTCTCAATTAAATTTTAAAATTGTTTGCTTTGCAAGGAGTCTTTGTGTTATACTCCAACTGCAACAAGTAACTCCGATCTCTTTACTTTTTTTCCTCAAATAATTAAACATGTCTTTTTCACCTAAAGATTCTAAACCACTTCAATCTCACAAGTAGAATAGATTCTTAAAAAGAAGAAAATTAAATAGCATTATCAAATGGAAAATCATGTGTCTGAACTTAGTTAAATGTAAGAGAATAACCATACCTCTAGCCTTAGCACACTTGATCTTAAAAGATTGTGAGCTGAATGCACAGAGGAGGCACCTAGATCCTGGAATCCTTGCTTGACTGCTTGCAATGTGTAAGGAATTAACTTTAAAAGAGAACCTTTGTCGGCTACAGCCCCTACAACTCCCTGAGCAACCTTTAGCTTCGATGTATCCCCTAAGTAGCGGGCGTCACTCCCTTTTGTCATGGCTTCGAGGGAGCCCATGCCTCGGTACTTTTTTATCCGACGTCCACCCTGGTAAAGAAAATTGTTGTGAGACGCAATTCCAAAAGGTTGGCCAATGAAAGAACATGAATGGATCATACACAAGGCACAGCTAATAGAAGAACCTGAGATGAAAATTTTAGGAAATGAGGGGAAGACGCTGGACATGTCATTACTAAATTAACACCACCCTTTAATTGGATAAAACTCGATTATTATATACATATACCAAAATGGCCTAAGCATAAAAGATAACTTTTTGTAACTGCAGTTTTACTGCTATGGAAAACTGCCCCAACTTGGACATCCACTAGTACCGGAGAGTGTCGAGGCACAAACTATTGAAAAGAAATGGACGGCTGCTTTAGCATTAAGAATGACGATGTTAAATTAACACAATTGCATCATTTAAGCTGTTCATTCGCCAACCAAATGAGCCAAATCATCACCATTGTGGTCATGAATCCTATTTCTCCATTGAAATGAATCAACTATCAAGAGCTATCTCACACTCATTTACATGAAATATTTTGCGAAAAAGGGAAAAACATAATGGACACACCTAAACATGTTGATATTTAAAGCACAGTACATCGGATGCTTTTAGCATCTCAAACGGGAGTCTCCGAGGAAGTGTTCGATAGAGAAGTATTTGAAAGGGATTGCTACAACAATGATATGTAGTCACTCACGATTGCAGCTCAGGATGATCTAAGAACAGGGAGTAAACCCTTCTTTTCGGTAGCAAGAAAGAAGAACTGTCACATTAACTGGAAGGGAAGATAGTTGATATGACTTCATAAAAGCAATGCAAAGAAAGGAAACTGAAAAGAAAAGCTGGAGATGGTTCTCGTAATTGGTACAAGTCAACAGGGAAAGGTAAGGATGCATTGCAGTGCAACTTCAAAATACAACAAGGATACTCCATTTCTAAGAATTTTCTATTGTCAAACATTGTTTTTATACACACAACCACAAGCAAACAGGCTATAGTAGATAAATCTTAATTTATCCAAAAAAAAAAAAAAATTCCAGCAATTTTATACACTCCATATATGATTTTAATGTGCATCAGCTTATATATTACATTCTTACCATTGTTTACTTGACAAGAACTAAAGTACTCAGAGACAATAAAAACAACTCTCTCAACATATGACAGAATATATAGACATGTTGATATATCAGATTTTATGGAGATCAATAAACATCGACACATAATACCATGTGGAACACCAAGACATGATTCCATACACTTCTTAAACAGTTCACTAGCATTTCTTTGAAGTCAAGATAGATTACAGCTAGTCATAGAGGCAGTATCTTGGAAGCCAAGGCAATGCACATGATAACAAAAGAAGAGTACTGAGAAGCAAATAAAACATTGGACTGTGCATTTAGAACAAGTGAGACTTACAGTACATTGTTCCATTGGAAACGACCAAAAAACATAACAAACATACACTAACACACAGATACGCACACATAAAATACAAAAAAGAAAACCAAAAAACAAAAAAAAAAGTAACTATTACATAACTGAGGGACCAAAATTCCTTATATGGTGAAAAGAAAACTCCAGAAGAGCATAACCTCCTCACATGGTGAAAAATTCCAGAGACAAGCAGAGCAAGAACCTACTCAAAATATAAAAAAAAAAAGAATTTTTATAGTAAATGTACCTGAATTTCGTAAGCCCCAGGGGCCTCATTGCTACCAGCCAAGAAACTCCCCATCATAACGGTAGATGCACCAAGTGTCAAAGCTTTGACAATGTGTCCGGAGTTTGCAATACCACCATCAGCAATCACAGGGACACCACTTTGAGAAGCAATAGATGAAACCTTGTATACAGCTGTTGCCTAATGAATTTTAAGAAAGATTAGTACTCAGACTAATAATGGAGCACATAAACCTTGCAATAAAATAAACATATTTATTTCGTATAGTCAAGAACTTCTAATGAGAAAAATTTCATAGAGATATATAGATTCAAGTGAACAAACAGATGTAACTTACTATGTAAATAGGCCAAGGTTTCAATCCTAATTCCTATTAGGGTCACGAGCCACACCAATGATAAGCTATGGATCATCCCGATTCCAAGAGAATTAAAAATGAAAGCAGAAAAAGCTAATAAAATTTGAGAATCAACTGACCCTTGGAGAGCCACATCAAAGGAGCCTTCAGAATCTCGATAGTTGAAACTTGTTTCAATTGTATAAGGTATATTATAAGGTTACTTTTTGTACAATATATGAATTGGATTACAACAATGATTCTTAATTTCACCATAACCACTATTTCACCACTCTCACTCAATTCTGTTATGAAATATAATGGCAAGAAATCACCAATGTTGCTTTAACTCGATGGAGGGAGAAAAAAAAATTTCTAACTATTTATCCATGAATATTGCTCCCACCGTTCACCACTTATTTGAACAACATATGAAAATCAACTCATAGCCATTTGATCCAAGATTCATGAAATAAGACTGCCAAAAACTTAATATTGATTATTATAAGTCAACTCAAATTGAACAATAGTGCTACCAACCCTACTTATAAGCACCTTTTAATGTGTTATGACTTGTCAATTATTTTCTAAATTTGCCCGACATTTAACACTAGAAATGCGCCTCAGGTCCTGATCAGGATCTGGTATGAAACTATCATGAGATTGATTCCAAAACTTGAAACCATGACTTTGGCATTTAAGCACATTCTCCCTTATGCTTAATATGTTGGTAGAATCATACAATTTATGATTTGAAACCTACAATTCAAATTGAATATTGACCAAAACAATCTGAATCCTAGGGTTTATATTCCTTGTAACAAGATTCCAGCAATCTTCATACAAGTATAATGATATTTTTACTCTTAAACTGTATCAGATCTTACAATTCAAGTTGGATATGTTGTCCTGAGTGAAACTTTATAAACTTTTTTTGCATTTCATAAAACCAATTTCATTTAATAGCAAGAAACAAGATGTCTAGTTCCTCGGTGTGAAATCCATAACGAAGATTAGCAATTTGAAGTTCAATAAAATTGGCTCCATTCTAAAAAAAAAGAAAAAAAAGTAAAATTTGTTCCATTTGCAATTTGTAATATTAAATTTTTTAAGGGTGGAATCTTTGAGAAACATGGTAAAAAGAAAGTGAATATAAGCTAGTCAATATCAAGTTTAGAAAGTACAAAAGGACCTTCACAATGAAATTTATTGAGTTTCAACTTTAATAATTGTTTCAGTTCGAACTGAAAGTGTACTTTCATGCGACTGAATTGAAATTCGTCATTTCAACTCCTAATCTCCATGTCTTAATAACACCAAAGTTACAGTGAATTGAAAATGTTCCACGACACAAATTAAATACTTCTACCCTCTCTATTTTTTAGCTGCAGGATCCGCAAATATCAATCAAATACAAACACAAAATGCAAAAAGTTAATGATGAGAGAGATCAATTATACCTGCCCTCTCCCAACAGCACAGACCTCCTGTGTTGTGCAAATGGACCCAGAACCCATCCCAACCCTCAATGCATCTGCTCCAGACTGAATCAAATTCTGTGCCTGATACGCCGTAACGATATTCCCCGCAATAACATCCAACTCAGGATAAGTCTTCTTAACATATTTAATCATCTCTATTTGATAAATCGAGTTCCCCTGCGAACTATCCAGCACAACAACATTTGCCCCTGCCTTCACCAGATGTTCCAACCTCTCCTTATCCTGCTCCCTAGTCCCCATTGCTGCCCCAACCATAAACTCTCCATCCTTCCCCAAAGATGGAAGCCCTAATTTCGGAAACCCCTGAATCCTCTCTACGTCGGCTTTCGAAAACAAATCAATAACTTCACCATCTCTCTCACTCACCAAAGGTAAGTAATCCAACTTCTTTGCTGCTAACAGAGTAGCAGCCTGTTCAAAAGTATAACTTGACGGGGCTGAAATCGGGGATTTTAACATATAATCAGAAACTGAAGTTTCTTTATCAGTTAAATTCTCCCAATCGGACTTCTCAACTACGCCTAATAACTTCGATTTCGAATTCCCCGACTCAGTAACAAAAACACAAGGTGAAGAAGTGAATTCATCAACAGAATCAATCGAATCTGAAGGTGATTTGAAGATTGGATCAGAGATAAATGGAATATGACGAGATTTAGCGGATCGAATCAAGGAAGCTTGTTCCAAAGGCTGATTATTGTAGTGAACAATACCGATACCACCAAGAGCTGCCATAGCTACAGCCATTGAGGATTCAGTAACAGTGTCCATTGGAGAAGCAACACAAGGGATTGAAAGATCAATGTTTTTAGTGAGTTTCGTGCATAGATTGACTGAATCAGTTGGGAAATCGATGTAGTGAGGGAGGAAGATTACATCGTCATAGGTGTATGAGTATCCTTGGTTAAAGAGGCGCTCGGCCGGAAAACCATCCTCGATTACAAGTCTAGCCATGAAGAAAACTGTTGCAGATATCTCTGTGCCCGGAGTTGCAGTGAGAGAGTAGCAGATGCAGCAAGGCACAACCCTATAATTTCAAACAATATCTAAAAAAATTAACACTGATGACACAACTTATTAAACAGAAAAAAACAATCAGATTTCAGTCAAATACAGTTCTAAAGAAACAGATTTCAAATTTCTGAAGGGACAAATTTCAGATTTCTAAATAAACAGAGTCTAGAAATTGATGGGCAAGTAGATTTTCAAAAATTGATTAACAGATGGACTTCTGAATAAACAAATAGATTTATAGTTACTCAAGTAAACAAAAAACTTTTTAAGATTTCTGATTGTTATTAAAAAAAAATCAAAATCTATTAACTTCAAATCCCTAAAATGTTCAATTTCTTAAGAAACAACAAGATACCAAAAAAAATCCAATGAACCCAGATTTAAATCGAACAAAACCCACCAAAATCTAGTGGAGAGAGAGAGAGATTAGAGTACCTGCTCTGTGGTCGTTCTAAATTAGGTTAAGGAGAGAGAGATAGAGAGGTTGGGTAGGGAGAGTGGTGTGGAGAGAGAGAACTGATAGTAAACAGGGGAGGGTTTAGATGGGGTTTCTGTGGACCGTTGGATGTATTAAAATAGAGAACGAACGAAGGTGAGAGAGAGAGAGAATATGATGTTCTGTCAGTTTCTTATAGAAAGTACAGATAAAAAATTGAAATGTGGAGGGAAGAGTTTGGCGTTATCTGCCAACGTGGTGGTTGGTGACTCACTAAAGGCTAAAAGCCACTGAGCGATGATTCTGCACACCAGGGAGTAGCGTTGCTAAGAGCACGGCCAGTGTGTGCATCAAACCATCAAACCCATGTATATGTCGTGGCCAGTGGGCGCCTCAAACCTTCAAAACCTTCACCTGAACCACTAGTTTGGGGTGGGGTTTAGGGGTTTAAGGTACTCGAGGGAGATTCGTATATGGTACGCGGCAAGCCCAGATCGCGCAAATGTTACGCGATCTGTCGCATAACATTTCCGCGACGTGCAAATGTTACGCGACAGACCGCGTAACATTTTCGCGAAAAATTCTAACACGACCGTTGGACCTCAACGGCTAGAATTCAAATTTTTTATAAGAACCCACCTCCTCTTCATACCATTCACACCCAATATCACCATTTTCTTATTTTCTTCTTCACTCTCTACATCACCATTTTCTTCTTCCTCTCTACATCACCCACAATAGCTAGCTAATTTTTTTAAGTTGCAACAATGGCTGACAAGCAACTTGGTTCAAGGTGTTAGGTCCATGAGTTCACTCATGTCATATTTGTCGAATTTTGTGTCAAAGGTAAACTCAAGATGATCAATGTAACTTGAGTTAGAGTTAGTGAGTCATTCGGTTCGTTGCGAAGCAAAGACTCCAAGAAGCTCAACTCACCACCGGAACTCATCTTAGGATGGTAAGTGACTTAG
>MVGT01000739.1:368420-403641 GCA_002174775.1 Macleaya cordata | reverse complement strand
AAAAAAAATATATAGTATAGATAATTAATAACAAATAATAAATAATTAATAATAATTTCTCTCTCCATCACCACTAATGATTAATTACCCATAAATAATTTCTCTCTCCACCACTACCGCAAATTAATTATAATTAAAAATTATCAATCATCACAACAACAATAATTTATATCTACTATAATAATTATAAAATAATAATAATACTTATTATCTATACTATTAATTATGCTAATTGTTTTTGAGGCTTTTTACATTCTAAACTTTGGAAACATTTTTTCTTAGAAAAATATATAGGGGTATTATTGTAACTTTTTGCCCCTCAAAATTGGACAATATGGACATTTCACACTAAATCATCATCACTTCCTTAAATCTCCCTCCTAGAATTTTCTCCATCTTAATTATCTTCAAATCTTCTCTCTTTACCATCCAAGATTTTTTCTTTATATTTACGGCGATGCTAAACTTACTGCCTAACCTATTTAGGAGAGTATTTGCATCAATTTAGGTACGACGCAAATCACGAAGAGTGTGAGATTATTTGAGAATCGTGAGATGACTACGCAGTAAGGTTGGCAGTAGGAAAATGCAGTAAGTCTAGCATTTTGCTGTGTATATAGTTAAAAATTTAACTACTAAAATCTTTTATTTTCTAGGGCTGCACACGGTTTAGTTTGGTTGGATTTTTGGTCAAATCCACAACTAAACCATTAATTTTCTAGAAAGACCAAAACCATGCCAATTAACCATGACAGGGTTTTTCTTTAGTACCAAAACTAGGGTTGCACACGGTTCGGTTTGGTTGGATTTTTTATCAAACCCAAAGCCAAACCATTAATTAATTTAGGAGGACCAAAACCATACCAAACCATGATGGGTTTTTTTTCTTTTAGAACCAAAACCATACCATCGGTTTTTTGGATTTTTTGGATTTTTTGGTTTTTTCTAAATTTCTGATTTTTTTAGGAGTTTTCGGTTTTTTTAACGGACAAATCATTCAAAACTAAAGTTTAACTAGATTAAAAAAAAATTAACATATGACATTTATCAATTGATCATTTAAACTTAAACTAAAACATGACATAATTAGAGTACTTGCATTATAAATAATTAAAGTTTGTTCAAACTTAAAAAATAAAAAACTGATAATCACTAAATATTTATTTAAATTCAAAACATGAAAAAAATATCCATGTGTTCAACCATCTTAAGTAATTATTAATTTTCTCTCTTTTTTTGTGAAAATTATTAAATTTAATATGAGAAGATCATCCTTACCAAAAATTATATCAATCAAAAATAAATATAAGGTAATTTATAGGCCATCCATTTTAATTATTACTTTTAAATTAAATTTTGATAGGGTTAAAAATTTTAGTACGATATGATTAGGGATGAAGTCATAAATTTTTTTAAGGAGAAAACCACAAAACACAATAAATTTCTTTGGTGTGCCTAAAAGCTTCTGGGGTACGTGTTAAGAAATGAGTTGGACAAATTCTAATTTTACAAAAAACTAAGGCACAATATACTAAGATCTTAATAATTGGTGGGGATCTCAATTTTCTCATATGTATTAGATGTTGGAGTTTTAAATTTTTTTTGGTGGGGCACACTCCCCAACAACTTGCAAGATAGCTCGTTCTCGAGTATGATTTATTTTTATTTTTTTATGAAGATACATGGTGAAGTCTGTGAAGAGTTCAGCTTTATATCTTAGATATCTCTATATGGATCCCAACATATTTTCTATAGCAACATAGTGGCAATTTTAATCACGGTATGTCTACAATTAAATTTTTTCACAATAAAAATAATAATTATACAAAATAATAAATATATTATAAATAAATTAATAAATATGTATAAATTTGAGAACACACATCACATATATGTATTGCCTCATAGGATACAAATTGACAAAGATACATTGACTTATAAAATTGTGATATATTAAGAGCCAAACTCTTTAATTTATATTTTCATGAGTTAGCATGCATGTCTATACATAATAATGTATGTGTATACTATATAGATACACGTGCGGATTTTTATTCTAGTTTTTTTGGTTTGGTCTTTCGGTTCGGTGTTTTTGGTACAGTTTTGGTTTTTTTGGTTTTTTGAAAACATGAAACCAAAACCAGACCATAAATATCGATTTTTGCGGTTTTTCAGTTTTTTGAGTTTTGAGTTTTTTGGTTTTGCAGTTTGTCGGTATTTTTTTCGGTTCGGACCGGACTTAAAACCGCACCGAGTGCAGCCCTAACCAAAACCCACACCGTCGATTTTTTAGATTTTTAGATTTTTTCTAAATTTTAGAATTTTTTTTTGAGTTTTTCAATTTTATAAACATACAAACATCCTCATTTAAAACCATCCCTTGGTTACAAGTTTTAAAATCATCAAATTATAGGGTCAAAAATTTTAGAATGAGTTGATTGTCAATGAGGATGATCTACATGGTAAGGACAAATATCTTCATTCAAAATCATCCATTAGTTTATCTTCATGTAGACCCCCATAATACTATTAAAAATGATGTATATATATATGTACTATCTGATTAATATATTTACTTTTTACAACATTAGTTTCTTAAAATAAATACTTATCAGTGAATTATTAAATTTAGTTTTATGATTATAAAATGAGATTTCGAGAATATTAACATGCATTTTATATATAATAATGCATGTGTATACTGTATAGGTATATATTTATCGGGTTTTTTCAGATTTTTTTGGTTTGGTTTCTGTTTTTTGAAAACATGAACCGAAAACCACATCATAAATATCGATTTTTGCGATTTTTGGGTTTTTCGGGTTCTTGGTTTTACGATTTGTTGATATTTTTTTCGATTCTTACTTGCTCGGACCGGTTTAAAAACCGCACCATGTGCTACCCTAATTTTCTCCATGATTCTGCCATGATTCCCTTCCCCTCTCCCTACAAATTTTCTTTATATCTCTTCCACTCTCTCCATAATTACTCTCATAGTAAGAACACGTGCACGACAATTGTTATTAATAATTATAGTTAATAATAATAATTATTATTAGTTATTTTATCTTTTTGTTGGATATTTATTTTATTAAAAATTAATTACTTTATTTAATTTTATAAATCAACAAGAGTCCGCAGATGTCTGTGGACATTGTCCTCTGAAATCTATAGATGTCCATGGACTCTATTAGAATCCGTCCAAGTTCATGGTCATGTCCATCAATGTCCATAAAAGTTCCAATTGGTTACCCCTCTTAAATTCATGATCCGGCAGCTGTGAAGACCATTAATATTGTGGGACCCACACCGTGGATCGCTTTTACCTCTTTGTGAGCTTGGCTAGCCTAAGAGCATATCCAACCGGGCTCTAAAACTGCCCATAAAACACTCTAACCGGGCTCGAAGCCCGGGCTCTAAAACTCAAAGAAGGGCTCCATATTTGAAGCCCTTCTAATTATAGAGCCCAACACTATTCATATTTTTAGAATTCCAATTGTAACCTTGTGTCATATATTGAATCAATTATTTTGACAATCATATCTTAAAAAATATTTACATCTTTGCTACAAACTTTAACAAAAGCTTATTTTTTCTTGTTTTTGACATTATAATTATATATCCCTCCACTTGATAATTGTTTAATAATTTAAAATTTGAATTTTTTTTTCACTTCATTTCTCTCTTCTTCTTTTTTTTTTTTCTTTTTTTCACTACTCACTCAAATCTAATTGAAAGATGGGAATACATTTGATGCAGATAATAATTTTTGGAGGGAAAATGTGAATAATTGAAGTAGTTTGTGTAGGATTGAGAATTTTGGTGGGAAATTATTTTTGGTGGAAAACTTTCTTAGGAGTGAAAAAATTTAGAGTCAATTTTAGAGCCCCATGGGTTGGAGAACAAATATTGTTGGGCTCTAAAAAATAGTGCCAGATTCTATTTTAGAGCTCAAATTTAAGAGCCCGGTTGGAGATGCTCTAAGTTAGCCCGAGTGCCCGAGTTGGCTAAAAAAAAAAGCTCAGCCCGACTTACATCTCGATTGGGACCGGATCAGCCCGTTGCCAATTTCATTTTTCTCAATCAAAGAAATTATATTAAAAAGGAAAAGGAGTACAGGGAGCTAGGTTAGTAATAACTAAGCCATTGAAAATACAGAAAAGCTAGACAAGATTCCAAGAACCAAAATCTAGGTAATTAAAAAAAAAATATTAAGACAAAGCACAAAAGGAGAGGCATAATCATTTCAATAAAGCTTTTTGGCCCGACCGTTTTACAAAATTGGTGCCATATGCTTATTTGGCAGGGTGGTATCCACCACTTTTCCTCTCTCAAAAGTGTTATGAGGGAATTTCTAACTTATGTATCAGTGGGACCCACCATGCCACATAAGCATCTGGCATTTGTTTTGTAATATGGTCGGGCCAAAAAGTAGCGCTCTAATCATTTATGTCTCAATAATACCTTTTGACTGATCATTTTACAAAAATGATCTTATGTGGTAGGTAGGTCCCATCACTTTTCTCTTCCTAAAAGTGTTTTGAAAATGTTTCCAACTTACATGAGACCCACTCTGCTACATAAGCATCGGGCACCACACTTTTATAAAGTGGTCTTTTGGCCGTATGATCAACAGCGAAGCTGACCTCCCGAAACACACTAGAGAACACAAGTTGATTGAATCTTACCTTGCCAATTTGCCATCAATATTTAAATGACCAATATGTGCCAACAATGTTGTGGGATCCACAAATAGATAATCTAAATATGTAAAGATGATCTTTTCATTATATAGATGGCCTCTATGTAAAATCATTTAGTTCTAAAATTTATAACCACATCAAAAGTAAAGTTAAAATGGGCCATAAAAAAACTAACTTTTAATGAAGTTAAAAGTTTTTGAATGATGTAATTTTTTATAATAATAGTCTACATGGTGAATAGATCTTTCTCATATCATTAGAAGTTGAGTCAACGATTGAGTTCAAAACCCATCTAGCAATTAATCACTAACCAGTTTGATCAATAAATAATTAAAAAAAAAAAACTCAATCTTAAATCATCTCATCGATGCAAGCTTACAAGATATCAGGCAAACTAATTAACCTTTTATTTATGTTATAGTGGTTAGTGAGGTGTTCCACTAAGATGTGGATTTAAACCTAGTTTCTTTCCATAGTCAATTATCAACTTTTTAATTCTCACTCAAAAGTAACTTATAATTTATTCGTTTCTCTACTTCATCACCGAAAGAAAGATATTATTTCTTCACTTATAATCATCATCTTAATTCTTAACTATGTCCAAACCAATGTTTTAAAAATCGGACCGGTAATCAAACCGGAGAAGCTAGTGAGTTAGGTCAATCTGGTTCAACCAGTGGGTTGACCAGTGGGTTAAGTCTAAACTACTAATATAATAACAACAATAAAAATATATTGTGGGTCTCGTGTTCGAAACTCAACAGTTTAAGTTTTGAGAAATGCTAAAACTCTTAAATTAGTTGTATAGTAATTATACAGTCATAATGTCAACAATCTAATAGTAGTTGAAATGGTAAGAGGTTTGTCACTTTCTGAGTCTTGGGTTCAAACCCTAGTAAGCTCATTTTTACAAAATGTAAAAAAATATAACACATTAACTTAAAAAAAACCGGTTTAAAAATCGACTGGGTCACCTGGTTCACTGGTTCAATCGGCCGGGTCGACCGGTTCACATTCAAAAAATAGTTTTTGAGAAAATTACTGGGTCAATGTTGACCCGAACCAGAAATTTGACTGGGTCACCAGTTCACCAGTTGAACCGGCCAGTCCGGTCCGATTTTTAAAACACTGGTACAGACTTGCCTTATGAAACATTGATCCGACCCGTTTTCATGTTTGGTCATCTTTATTTTTATTTCGATTATACCCTAGTCTATTTTGTTTAATACCGATCGTGTCCTCCAATGTTATTTCTAAGAACTACACTCAGTTTGCATTATCCGTGGGTACTACATGGAGTTGATCTAATAACTAATTTTTTGTGACTATGATCTCTTCATCGTTTAGATTTTTTTTATTCATCGCTTAGATCACATTCGCTAATTAATGAGTTGTCTCTAAGTGGGCTCACCTAATACCCACTTTAACTTAGGCTATGCGCTTGGTATGCAGTGAATTTTCACACTCTATTTCATCAAATTCATGTGGAACAAACTATAGATTAGTGTAATGATTGCATTTCTACAACCACAACCAAAATATGTAAATACATAATGGAGTTTTTGCCTGTAAATTTTAGCAAAAATACACTAGGTGATCTTGTAGTTCTTGGTCTGTGAAGATGCATTGTTAGGTGCTCCATTTTCCCATTGAGGCCGAACCTAAACCTGTGCTCGAGGTCTACCCCTGATACCAAGCAAAGCCTTAGTTGCAATTGTTTTTAGTTGCAAGTCCTTGCAACTGAATCATTTCGAAGTGTTACTTATATATATATATATATACATTGGTCACGTTACATATCCCCCTTATATAACCCTTCGCCTGTCAGGCCCACATGTAATACATTCAGGGGCTGATTTTTGGAGAGAATGATCTACATAATGAGAACATAGTTACCTGAAATCAGCCTGTTCTAAAACTTCTAACTTCAAATCAACCCGTTTTAATTCAACGGTCAAAATAAAAGTTGATTTTTGAATATGATAAAATACATAGTGAAGAGAACATCCTTTCAAAAAATTAACTCCTGGATGCATTACATGTGGGTCCTACATGCGGGGTTTATATAAGGGGCTATATAACCTGACCCTATATATATAGTTGCAAGTCCTTGCAACTAAGCTAATTTTCAAATTAGCTATTCAAATTGGGAGTCTATTCTATGCCCAAGACTTCAATCGATCCATTGATGCATGTAATAAAGAACAATTTAACATAAAATAAGGTCATCATCATTTAGTTATCAATTAATCATAACATTGGTAATCTATCATATTTAGTTGTACATGAAGAAAAACGATAGGGAATCACGAATTAAGAGCCTCTGTTCTTGTACTGTAATAGTTCTGATCTTTTTATAACATATTAAGTTGACATTAATGTATTAGTTCTGATCAGTAGGTGTCTTCATGGTAGCTTTTATTTTGTACATCACTAGCTGTTTAAGAAACTTTCTATTCAGAAAAATAAGATGATGCACATAAAGTTGGATAGATCATATCAAGAATAGAAGAAAACTTCTACATCCTTGTGAAACTTACAAAGACTAGTACATATTATATTTATTGTCACTTAGTAGATTTTAGTAGCTGATTTGCACCTTTAGTTCAAACTTTTTTCCGATAATTAGCGATAACCCTGTAACCTCTGCAATTCCAAACTTCCCCTTCTTGTCGAAGCTCGCTCTCATCACTGAATCACTAAACAAGTTTGTCCCCTTAATGTCCAATGTATAACCTCTAAATCTATTCTTCTGTCTTATTCCTAGAAAAACCACCTTCTCAATGACCCACTTCTGATCCACAGCAAATCCTCCATTCGTGACTTGTGATCTAATAGTCATCTTATCTCCTGAAACTCCACCGAAAAACCTCAGAAAAGTCCATTTCCCTCCCTCTCTTCCCATTTCCACCTCATCTCCGTCGTCCAAAAATAGTTCTCCGGTTGCGTTACCGCTACTATTAATTGCTACCAAAAGTTGGAACCCCGTTTTTCGGGCCTCTTGTGTTGTCATAGCTTCTCCTTGCATGGCGAGAATATTCCCTTCCCGAACATGAACATTTATATGATCTTGTGGGGCGTTGAGTTTAATCAGTTGTCCTTTCATTACACTAACTGAGTTTGAGTAGTTGAACAGATTAAACCAATTTCCCGCAGGAAAGTAAGCCTCGACTGAAACTTCTCCTTGCTTCAGTACTGGTGACACCAATACCCCTTCGCCGATCAGAAACTGTGTGCTGATTCCATATGTTTTGACATCCTCAGGGAATGAGAAGAAAAGGGGTCGTGCGATGGGTGCCCCATTCATGTGTGCCTCATACATTAGTGTGTAGAAGTAAGGGAGTAGTCGGTACCGGAGTCCGAGTGACTTCTTTGCTGATGTCGCAACCGAGTCCCACAGATATAGCTCTTGACGATTTGAATTTATTTCTGAGTGGTCTCTAGCAAAGGGATAGAAGGCCCCTAGCTGCCATGAAAGAAAAGGGTTTAGCAGTGATCAGAATCTCATAGGAAAAGAACAAAATTTACAGTGTCCCTATGCATTCTTTTTCTATATCTTTTATCCCATAGATCCCAAAATTGCAAGTATTTTACCTTTAACTCGTAATTAATCCCAAGAATCTTGCTTTTGAACTTCTTCCAAATAACTATACCACCTTTTCAAATTCCTCAAACTACCCTTTTTGACTAAAACTATCCTTATATAGAAGTTAGAAGGCAAGATTTTTGTGAGTAATTAGTAATTACAAAGTTCATGATCATATATGTAATTGATTTCCAAGCATTGGGATTCATTAGGTGAAAGATTTTATTTTACCTGAATCCAACGTCGACAGAGTTCTTCAGTCGTGTTTTGTGAAAAGCCACAGATATCAGCTCCAACCATCGGAATTCCAAACAATCCAGAGTTCAAAATGGAAGGAATCGAGTATTGAAGATCGTTCCATGTCGCAGCATTGTCACCAGTCCAATGTGCTGTGTGCTTTCCAGAGCCGACAAAGGTTGATCTGCTAAGTACAAATGGCCTTTTTCTGGTGACCTCAATCAAAGCTACATTTGTTGCTTTGGCCTCTAAGAAACCATAGAGGTTGTGAACATTATACTCTGTGATGTTACCGAAATGAAGAGACGTTGCAGGAACAGTTTTCTCATTGATGGGTCGTCGGACTCCAGCATTATTGATTTTGTATGGAGGATTATCAAGGGTAGAATTGGAATCAGGCGGGGATGATATAAAATTGGAGATTTCATTCATGTCAATCCATAGCCCGTCAAAAGGGATAATCTTCCGGAATATTGCAATTTCGTTGCCCCAATAGGTTCTTGCTTTTGGGTTAAAGAAATCAGGGAAGTAGACTGGTCCCGGCCAAACCTCGCCTAGGTAAGGACTGCCACCTCTTTTCGTGAAGACATCGGCCTGCATTCCTCGTACATACGCTCCATATGTCTTGTTCACACTGATTCCTATGTGAAACAAAATGTTCAAATTTTTTAACTAACATAACAACACAGAAATTTTAGCCAGACTTTGAATGTTCAACTTTGTTTTTTCCTTCTTTTAATTTTATGTTAGATTTTTCTTACCAGGATCTACAATGAGAACATATTTCTGGCTACTCTGGTGAAGTTGATCTACGAATTTCTTCAACCGCTCTGCCGGAAAGTTGACCGGGTTAAGAGTGAAATCCTTATATCCATCCATGTAGTCAATATCCGTCCACATAACTTCTAAAGGGATTCTAGCTTTTGCATACCCAGCAACTACGCTTTCAAGATCAGACACATTTTTGTATCCGTATCGACACTGGTGAAATCCTGTATAGGCATCCAAACACAAGCATCAAAATTAAAGGGTTAGTTTACATTTGAAACTACATAATATTCTACATCTTATTGAGAAATAAAGCTGCTCATGGTTATTTTAGCTGATGGATTTTCTAGTATATATGTTAGTTTCAACTATTATTGCTTTTTAGATTTCTAACTTGCTGTTTCACCTGTAGTAAGTTTCAGTTTCGCCACTTCCTCCCTTTTGATAAGCCTAAAAGACTTCTGAATTTAAGCATTGAAGATACATTTGGGTGCACTTATATGTACTAAGTATATGCAAAGGCTAGTACTCAAAACTTATACTTAAGATCTTGTGAATTATATATCTCACCAAAGGACCAGTAAGGCATCGGTGCAGGCCGGCCGATGAGCTCGGTATATTGCTTCATGACAGACTTGGGCGAAGGTCCTGCAAAGAAGTAGAAATCTAGAACACCTCCGATAAGCTTATAAGTTATTTGAGAACCTTCATATATAATATCCATGCCATTACTATTGAGCAACAGGACACCATGAGTCTTTCCTGGTACCTCGTCTTCATGTAACGGCGATCTAATGTCCATATAAAACGGGTGAGATCCATATAAATTTTGATCCAAATTCGCACTAGCAATATCGGCATTCCACAGAGTTAGTGTCTCGTTATGTTTCAAACGGAATGTCTTCTTTGTATGTTCTCCTAAGCCAAATATAGAGGATCTTTCGGCCGGTAGTGATGATGAAATCTGTATGTATTGGTCCTTGAACACAAAGTCGACGTTACTGCCTGGATCTAAATTCTGCGGTGAAGTGTTAAAGAGAATGTCACCTGTGGATCGACGAGAAATTGAGAATCCAAATGAGGAATTGTGGAGTGTTAAGATGAGATCAGACCCTGGAATAGATAGGAATTGGTTTTCTGATAGTAGCCTTTGGTTGTTTCCTGATTGGTAAATGTTGTTTTCCGGTAGGGAATGATGAGTAATGTTTCGAGGAATAATTTCTTCAGGAATTTCCCATCTCTGGTGGTTCAAATCGGTTATTTGAATTCTCAACCGTTCAGTGGTCTCAAAACTGTTAACAAAGAAAAAGAAAATTACTTCGTTTCAGATGGTTCTAGTCCCATTCTTAGGGAATGTCAGTCCCCATTAAAAATCGAGGAATAGTAAACTCAAATGTGGAAGTGGGTTTACGATTTCCCATTCCTGCCATCTAAACATGGCCAATGATTGTTACCACACAAATCTGAAAGAATAGTGCTATAGTTTTAAAAAAGCCATTCTACTCCGAACATAATGCATGATCCACAACTTTTATGCATTTCAGGGGGCTCCACAATTTAGGATGTGATGTGCAAATTTACGTGGGCCGTGTGATCATGCATTCTACAAAATCTATTTTTTTTTAGAAATTTATAGAATTTTTTAATCTCAAAATAAATAAAGTGAGTGGAACTAATAAAACGTTTGGAATTTTCAAAAAGGGTGATGCTTCGGCTACACCTACTGAAAAAACCTATCAAAAAGCATAATCTATATTGAATGCATAACACTGGACGGGAATCACAAAGGTGTGTAAATGCACATCACCGCTGAATTACAATTGTATAAGATTTTCGGTAAGTTTTAAATTTTTTTCGAAATAGGGGACTATTGCCCATGATACATATTTAAGAAGGTAAAAATACATAATGAAAGGCGTGTGAGAAGGAGAAATCGCCAAGTACGTTAGATCCACCAACAAAACCGCCACAAATGGGCTATAAAAACTACTACCGAAGGGCTATCTTAAGTATTTAAGACTACTAAATATTACATTAGACAAACTAATGGCAAACCATATGCCAAGAGTTTTGATCCCAAGACCTCCTAAATCATGGGAGGGGTGAACAACTGCTCGGCCAAAGACCTATTTGCGGTAGGTTTTACTTCAGTTTAGCATTTTCCTTTAAAAACAAATAGCTAAATAGTTTTGATCCAAGTTTTGGAATGTTCCTATAAAAAAAGGTAGCTAAAATAAGACATGTTTGAAATTTTGAAGAAGATACAAACTTACTCCGCATTATCTATACTACTATATGATCCAAATATTTGAGTGAAGCCTATTATACCAAAACTTCTTAAAATACCCTTATGTGTGTTTTTCTATTAGCAAATTATATATATATATATAGTTCTAAATTATTTATCAAATAAAGAGCATAGTTGGTACTAAATAAAACTCGAACATTAAATAATTCAACTATAACATTAAATGAGCAACATGTCACATTAATAAACAAAAACTATAATTAAAGAAGAAGCCCAATATAAACATGTACAATGCACTTGTAAGAAACTTACAATAGTAAAAATAACATACTATTGTGCAATTTATAACTGTTATAACGGCCGTTATAACGTTTTTGACCTCTAAACGGTGTTTTCTGTTAAATTAGGAAAACCATCAAAATAACTGTCGTTATAATGGAAAATAACGATTTTTAAATTTTTAAAAAAATGTCAAATATGCTAAAATAATTTTTTATGTTATTTTTTATTTTTTAAATTAAAATAACGGCCGTTATAACCGCTGTAACAGGAAAAAACGGCCGGTGTTATAGTGAAAAGTATTAAGATGAATCTCAAACAGATCTTTGAAATCAGAAAAAATTAAGTAGAAAAACTGATTAGAGCTTGTTGATGATCTCTTAAATACCTGGCTAGAAGCTTGAGATTTTGGATATCTGGTCCGAAGACAGATGAGTTTTTAATGAGATCGAGGACAGCAGTCAATGACTTTCTAGAGGGATCAGTCATTACTGATCGGATCGTATAACCATATCCGATTTGTTCTTCTTCTCCGTTTATAAATGGTGGAGAGAACAAAAATTGAAGCAAGGCTGTAGATAAGAAAAGGAGATGAAGACCACAAAATCTCATTCTTGTTTTCTCACACACCAATGAAAATGAAAATCACATATGAAGATAGGAAAAAACAGGGTATAGATTAGATAAAGAAAAAATCTTCTATTTTATTTTTCACATTTGGTCCCAGATCAGAACTTTCGAGCTCTACTGAAGCTCTAATCTTGCAGCCGAAGATGAAAACACCAAGCCTGCTAAGCCGTCTTTTGGAGAAAATTCAGGCGATCCGTTCTTCAAAACCAGTGAGCACATCACTGAACTGGGATCTTCAAGCTAAAACTCTTTGGTAGCTTTAAATCACATCTATTGGGAGAGAGAGAGAGTGGAGTGAGACATTTCTACCGGGTTTTTCTAGTTAGAGACGATGAATCAGCCGCCAAAGTTAGGGTTTGGAGTTTGTAGAAAAAGGGTTAGAATTGAAGACGAGAAGGAAAGGGTTTTAAACTTGTGGTGTTCATTTAATTTTTTTTTTCAATTTAAATTTTCTTTCCAAATAAGTTTAATTACTTTATTTAATTTTTGTTTATTTAATTATTGTTTGTTACATTTTTTTACTTCTATTTTTTTTCTAGATAACTTTTGTACCTTGTTACAAGGAAAGTCAATTTTTTATTAAAGGAATTTATTAGTATAATAAGAGAGCTTTGGGGACAATAATTCGGTGTTTCTTAGAGAGGATACGTAGGAGTTTAAGAATTCGATGCATTAGTTATGTCCTAACATTAGTTATGTCCTACGAGAGCATAACGAGAAAGACTTCTTCTATATTATATCACTAGCCTCCATACCCCGTGCTTTGTACATGAATTTTTTTTAAAATAATTTATTTTTTTGATAGATAATTAAAAAATTTACTTGCTTTAAAATTTTAATTACTATAAATTTTAAGGAGAGAATTTTTAGAGGAAATGAGATTTATTATAATTAGAAAGTTTAGTTGCTTTAGGATTATAACTACTATAAATTTTTAAGGAGAATTTTTAAGGAGAAAGAGTTTGTTAAGTCGTTATAGGTAGATAAATTTAAGGAGAGAGTGACACGTGATAGAGAAAAACTTCTATAGTATATTATAATAGATAATAGATATGATTTATGGTATTTGTGATTTGAACTTTTTTTTTTGTTGTATAACAAGAGAATCATAATATGTGTATATATTAAGTTATCGGATTCGGATATTATCAGATAAATAACTCTTTATCCGAATTCGAATCCGAAAAATTAATTATCCGATAACAATATCCGAATCTGAATCCGATATCTAAAAATTTAGGATGATTTTCAAAATTTCAATTACGAATTCGAATTGAATTTTATTTTTTGAATATCCATTGAAAATACCTAAAAAATGTACACAACGGCTATAGGTGTACGGTTATATACAATGGCCTGTGGGGCCACTACGAAGATGATGTAAGGGTTGATTTGATGTGTGGATGTTCTAATCACTACATAGATCATCACTTATAGAAAATCAATGTGTCCTAGAACTTCTAACCCTACCATCCATTGATTGTAAATCACCGGTAGTGGAGCCATCTATTTTATAATTGGTCTCCAATCAACACATGATAGGGTTTAGAAGTTTTAGAAAGACTGATTTTTAAGTTAGATAGTGTGAGGTAAACTTTCTTACAAACAATCAATCATTGGATCAACTTTATATGACCCTGTATAAAATCACATTTATCAGTGATTTTTTTTATGTTGACAGCCCCGTCCTATCTTGGAAAATTATATCCTTTACATGTTACCTCCTCGTCAGTTTCCATTAAATTTTAACTTTCCCAAAAGAGAAAAATGTTTTCATTGTGGTTGTCGGCTATCACGATTAAAATTGAACTTTCTCAAAAAAAAGAAATGTGTTCACTTCTTCCCATCCATATTTTTGCTTGCGGAAAATTTATGGATTTAATGGCCGGAAAGCATATTCTGTATACCTGTCATAATACTCAGAATATGCAGAAATAAAAAGTTGATTAGTAAAAAATTAGAGTGGATTGCCGCCTGGAAGGTTCATGAGTTTTCTCATGTATTTTGTTTGTCGAATTTCGTGCCAAAAATAAACTCAAGAAGGTCTGTGTAACTTCAATTAGAGTCTAGAGAGTCCTAGTTTGAATCGGTTTGAAAAGAAGAAATCTACAAAGGCTCCGAAGAACTCAACTCACCACCGAAAAATATCCTAGGATGGTAAGAGACTTAAAAAACTAAGTACCATAGGTGGTTAGATTATTAGAGTGTTTTCCACACTTTTAAATTGCCTTGAATATATTTTTAAAATAAAAATATCTAAATTTGAGCAGTTTGGTTTCGAAACTAACTTTACTGACGGTTATTTTAATACAGGGAAAAAGGTAGTTTCGAAATAAACTTTGTTGGTTTAGAAACCAGATTTTGGTTTCAAAACAATCTCATCTGATAATGAATGAAGCTTGGTTTCAAAACTAAACAGGTTGATTTCAAAACTAAACTTCAACTGATGTTAGATGAAGTTTGTTTTTGAAACTAATATTGTTGGTTTTGAAACTAAATGAACAAAAACCATCACAATTCCTTTTTGGTTTCGATACCAAAGTGATTGCTTTCGAAACCACCACCATCGCCCATATTCGAACTTTGTGGGCAATTTTTTGAGCTGTAAAGAAATTTTTTTCAACCTTTTTGCACATTCCCACCTAAGTATGTCTTAGTGGAATTATTGGTACGTGGGAAACATTCATAAGTGGGATGACAGGCTCAATGGAATGACCTCTGATCTCAAATGATGATGTCCACCATTAAACCTAGAATAAACTTGTTTATTTTAGTTTAGATCTGGACACTTCATTATAAATAAGGGTTAATCTTCCATTGTTTAACTCAACCAATTACCCCTAACCTCAATAAGTCTTTGGAGAGTTTTATCTCAAAATTCATAGCTTCCAAGCTTGTTGAACTTGGTTCAAATCCTTCCCATTTCAAACTAAAAACTCTGTTTTTGTGTGCCGGTGGATTTTCGGTGGTTGAGCTTGAAGAGTCAAGCTCATGGTGATATACTCGTAGAGTCGAGTATTTGTTCAAGGTGCGGGACTTGCAGAGGTCAAGTTAGAGATGCATCACAGTCCACTAAGAGGCAAATTCGTGAACTTTGAATTTGTAGAAGAACTGTACACCGTAGCTGTTGGATTGTAGAGGGAGTCATAATTCGTGTCCAACGAGTGGTAAATCGGTTTGTAAGTTTTCATTAACTTTTAGTGGATTCTTTTCTGGACTAGTTCCTGGGGTTTTTCTCAGTTTGAGTTTTCTCGTAAACAAAATCTCTTGTGCACATTTCATTATTTGTTGCAAGATTAAAATATTCGGTTCTTGTTCTTAATTCTGCAAATTCAGAATCGAATAAGTCAATCTTCTTGTTTAGAGATTGTTATCTTACTCTTTATCATCTTAGTAATTTTTATTAGGTGATTGTATAAGCTTAGTGATATTGACATACTGTTTGTCTGACTAAACCGTGGGGCATTTAAACTTTCACCGCCCTCTTCTTCTTAATGACAATGATAGTCGAGCATTTGATCCGATTCGATTCAATCCGATCTGATTAATTTTATATATTTTCCTTTTGCTCCCTCATCAAATAGCCCCCTGCCTTTGGTCGACCTGTTGAGATCTGGCGCTTGTAGAGTTAGCTCACACCCAAACCGTCACCCAAAAATTGCAGTGGATCTACCATTTTCCACGAAGTTGTTTTCCAGATTTTTAAAATTTCGATTCCCTTAAAAAAAACAGAAAGTTGTAAGGATAGTATTTTTTTCAAGGAAAGGAGGCCTAGACCTTCCTTTTTTGTAGCTTGTGATGAGAAGACGGACACGGAAAAACATGCACATAGGGTCCTCTAATTTTTTCGTCAAATACATGCTCTCCTCCCGTGCCATTTTTTGAAATTTGTAAATGATGCAATTATTCCTCTGTAAACTGATTTGCATATATTTGTTGCTTTGTTTTTGGAAAAAAAAGTAAGGTAGAGGAGAGTAAAAAAGCATTTTTAAATTTTAAAATGCAAGAACTTTTATTCTACAAATTAAATTTTGACAAAAAATATATTTTAAAAAGTATTTTTTAAGATCTTCAAAATGAGACCAAACAACAATACCAAATTTCAAAAAAAAAATGTTATGTACCCAGGTATGCAAACTCGATTTTACATAATAAAAAACCCTGGCGAGCATGCAAGTTATAACTTGCATAGTCATTTTTTGCATACTTTGAGCATCTGCACATTTTAAATTATATTTTCATTTCAAATAAGAATATTTTGATGTTCAATAAAGTGTGTGTGGGTTTTTAACCCCCATTTGTATAGTTAAAAATCTATGCCAAGTATGCAACTTTTTGCATAGTTTTAAGCATCTATACCTTTTTAAATCCTATTTGCATTTCAAATAAGTATATTTAGATGATACTCAGTAAGGTATTGAAGTTCATGGTAAGCAAATTCAATTGTAGGAGCCATATGTACTTACTTATTTTGCATAATTCTGAGTATGCAAGTTGTATTGGGCTATTTCCATAGTCTACCTTTCATTTTAAGCATTTTTAAGCCTATATGCATTTCAAATTTGCATGTTTGATATTCAGTAAAGTATTGAAGTTCATGATAAACAAATTCAAATGTAAGAACCCATATTTTGCAAATTCAACTATTGAATGCAAATTTTATTTTGTATACTAATGTATGCAGACCTGAGTTTGCATCGCTTCATGAATGTTTTTTTTCCTTCGAATTTGGTAGTCATGTCTAAGCTTGGTTTAAAGATAATAAAAAATTCTTTCCAACCATATAAATTTTGTTAAAATCTGATTTATATTTTAAAAGTTATGGTTATTTTAACGTTAAAACTAATTTAAAAGTTGACTTTTCTCTCTCCGCCACCTGTCTGAAATAATAAGATTTTTCCGTCTTTTTGTGCTATATTTGGGCCTTTTTCGTCTTTTTAGCTGGTTTTTGGTGTGCGTGCTGCATTTAGTCCTTTAGGGACTAGGCATACAAAAAAAGGTTGTCCTGTCAGTTACTTTTATTCCTATGCAAGGATGTCAGTCTCATTCTCTGTATTTTTTTTTCTTTTCAAATTCTTAGAAATCAATTTTATGAATTTTTTTTTGTAATTGAAATTTATGATTTGCTTGTAAGTTTTTTATTGATTTTTTTTATCGATTATTAATATGGATACAACGTAAGTAGAACACACCAAAATGTTGAGTTGTAGAGACTAGAGAGAACGAGAAGTAAGTGAAGGTTAAATTTTTGTATTTGAATTCTGACCAGAGGTTGATTTTTTGGCCACAAAATTAGTGCATTTAGTGGACAGCCACGTCTCTTATCCACGTCGGTGGGTAACTTTCACGGATGGGAATAACCTGTGAATGTAGAAGCGTTCTCCTATTTTTTTTCATAATGGTGCATATTACACAAGACTGGTGATATTGAGCATCCTAGCAAACACTATGAGCCACCCTATATTATGAGGAATCCTATTTTTTAATAATAAAATAATAATAAGTTTTTTTAAATTTTTTAAACAATCCACTCCACCAAAAATATACCCCGCCTCTACCACCATCACCATTCTCTACTGCCTCCGCCGCTGCCGCCACAACCACTACCACCAACATGGTCCCCAACAACCCAAATAAAAAATTATAATAAAAAAAGACACGATTAGGCCAACAATACCTTCTTCTCACCTTCCCCCAAACCACACACACACACTTTCTAACGCCTTCACCACCATAACCACTTGGTGGTTGTTTTCTATTTTTTGGGAGATTAATAGAAAGATAAATGAAGCTAGAGAGCGAGGGAGGGCGAAAAAGAGAGAACGAGAATCTCCACCATACCAACGCCACTCCCACCCCTCTGAGGTTTTGGAAAAATCAATCAAGGTTTTAGAAACTTCTTTTCTTTTGTATTTGAGGGAACTGCTATTTTAGGTGGGTTTCCTTTTTATATTTAGTTAAGATTCCTTTTTCCTTCTAGGATTGGGATACCTATTGGAGGCTATAAATATGGCAGTAGGGCATTAGCCTAAAGTATTCAGAAAAACAACATTGAGAATGTGAGATCTCTTGAAAGGGTTGTGAATCTGAGGATAAAGAGAATATTGTAAGAGCAATATTGTAGAGTGAGAAGTTTGAGAAGCGAGCTAGAGAGAAGCTTGTAAGAGTAGTTGAGTGTGTGGCTGATAAGATCCAAAGTCGATGGGTTAGCAGAGAAGGTTCAAAATGATAACTGTGAGCATTTTAGCGAGGTGGGACCCACTAGTGGCTCTGACGAGGACAAGCAAAGCTCCAACGTGGTTGCTGATGGGGAGCACAACACTGCTGATGTGGATGTTTGTCACGTATGAGAGAGTTTTATGTTTACAAAATTAGTAGTATCAAGTTTGCATTAGTTTCCTTTTTGAGGTTCTATTTCAAGTATAGGAGTTTCTTTCTTTAAGTTTCTTTTTAGTTTTAAGTTTCCTTTAATTAAGTTGTTTCCAAATTCTTGAATGCTTAGGACTCACCTTTCAAGCAAGTTTTATTGTAGAAACTCTTTAAATACCCGGTTTTGGGCATAATGAGAAGGTGTGAAAGATTTTTATTTTGCTTGGTATTTTTCTTGTGTTTAAGAACCGTTCGTGCTGGCCGTGGGTAAGGACCTTAGGGTTCTTAACATTGGTATCAGAGCAGTTTGATCTTTTTATGATCTTGACCCGAAAACATAGACGAGTATTGATGGAGCAACAGTTGAAGGAACTCACCACGAGTGTGAACGCTATTACCGAATTTAGTCGCCAATTTATGGAGAGGATAGATTGTGCTGAAGAAATTTCTTCTCCACAGTCTGTTAATACTGGATTTAGAAGGCCTACACCAAATCATAATCATAATCATGGCGATGGGATGGGAAAATTATTTTTTCCACGATTTGATGGAGACGACCCCGGGGGATGGTTATACCAAGTCGACATCTACTTTGAGTTTTATGAAACGCCCCAAGATCAAAAGGTGAAACTGGTTGGGTTTCATCTAAATGGCAAAGCTCTCTAGTGGTTTCATTGGTTTCGATCAATGTAACCAAACTCAACTTGGGAGAACTTTGCAACATCCATATTGGATCGATTTGGCAAAACACGTTACAATGATTCTGCTGCTCGGCTAGCCAAACTCCGCCAAACTGGATTACTTTCTGAATATCAAGAGGAATTCGAGAGATTGTCAAACTTAGTACTCGAGCTCTCGGATGACTTTTTGATGAGTTGTTTTATTGGAGGTTTAAAGGATGAGTTACGATTAGAAACTCAATCCTTTTGTCCATGATCTCTTATGGAAGCCATCTCCACTGCTCGTCTTCAAGATGAGAAGATTAATTTGAGACGACAAACAATGAGAGTAGTCCAACGACCTATGGCAACTACGTCCGTAACTAGACAACCAACTACTACTCCTCCAATTCGTCGACTTACACCGGATGAAGCTAAGGAACGCCGCAAGAAACAATTATGTTATAATTGTGATGAAAAGTGGTTTCGTGGGCATAGGTGTAAAACTAAAACTCTATTTTTGATTTAAGGAGAAGAGGATGACGAAGATAATTTTGAGAATAATTATGTTGACGAGGAAGAAGCAGCAGAGATTTCTTTACACGCATTGGATGGTTCTAGCACTCCTCAAACTATGAGAGTACAAGGCATGGTGTAGAACTCTAAGGTAAATATATTGATAGATTCTGGTAGTACTCACAACTTTATAGATGTGATGATTCCTAAACATTTGAGAGTTGAAGTGCTCGTTGATGACCGATTTGAGGTAATGGTGGGCAATGGAAGTCGGATATCTTGTAAAGGTCGATGTCCAAACTTAGAATTCAGACTTCAAACTTATTTGTTTCAGAGCGATTTTCACGTTTTACCTCTTGGGGGATGTGATATGGTGTTAGGAGCCCAATGGTTGCAAAACCTAGGACCTATAAGTTGGGATTTTAAGCAGTTAACCATGGAGTTCACCATGCAAGGGAAAAAAATTAAATTGGTGGGTGATCAAAATCGCAAGAACAGAATGGCATCAAACCATACTATAGAGCGATTACTGAAGAATGGAGCAAGAGGTTTGATTTGTCAGATTTAAGGGGTTATGCAGCAAGAACCAGTCATTTAAATACCATCAGGTGTTCAAGATATTATGGACGAATTTGAGGATGTCTTTGCTGCTCCAACAAAATTGCCGCATCCTCGTAGTTATGATCACCATATTCCGTTGTTGCCAGGAACTGCTCCAGTGAATGTCTGCCCCTATCGTTATGCACACTATCAAAAAGGGGAGATTGAAAAGTTAGTGCGGGAACTTTTGGAATCAGGTTTGATTCGGCCAAGCACTAGTCTATTTTCATCTCCAGTATTACTTGTGAAGAAGAAGGATGGTATGTGGCGAATGTGCATCGACTGTCGCTCCTTAAACCAAGTCACCGTGAAAGATAAGTTCCCTATACCTGTAATAGATGAGTTACTTGATGAATTATTTGGTGCGTCTTACTTTTCTAAATTGGATTTGCGTTCTGGATATCACCAAATACGTATGCACCCTTCTGACATACCCAAGACAGCCTTTCGTACCCATGATGGTCATTATGAATTTTTGGTTATGCTCTTCGGGTTAACCAATGCACCATCAACTTTTCAACACTTGATGAATGATGTATTTCGTCCATATTTGCGTAAATTTGTATTAGTATTCTTTGATGATATATTGGTTTATAGCAAATCATGGACAGATCATTTGCATCATCTACAGTTGACATTTCAACTATTGTGTGATCATCAACTAAAAGTTAAAGTCAGCAAGTGTTCTTTTATGAGAGCTGAAACTGAATATTTAGGTCATATCATCTTATCCAAGGGCGTGGCAGCTGATCCTACAAAGGTTCAAAATATATTAGATTGGCCCATTCCCAGATCAATACGTGTATTACGTGGATTTCTTGGGTTGACAGGTTATTACCAGAAGTTTGTACAAAATTACGGTAAAATTTCACAACCCTTAACCCAGCTGCTAAAAAAAGAAGGATTTAATTGGAATTCTGAAGCTGAGAGTGCCTTTGAAGAATTAAAAAAAGCTATGTCATCCACACCAGTACTTGCGTTACCTGATTTTTCAAAACAGTTTGTTATTGAAAGTGATGCAAGTGGGGTGGGAATTGGAGCAGTACTGATGAAAGAAGGACATCCCATAGCTTATACGAGTAAGGTTTTGGCTCCTTGACATCTCGGATTATTGCCTTATGAAAAGGAGATGTTAGCTATAATCCATGCAGTGACTAAGTGGTGTCCCTATCTTTTCTGTCAACACTTCATCATATGTACGGATCAACAAAGCCTAAAACATTACCTTGAAGCAAGGGTGAGCACACCTTCACAGCAAAAATGGCTCTCTAAATTGTTGGGATACGATTATGAAATCGTATACAAACAATGGGCAGCCAATAAGGTAGCTGACGCCTTATCCAGAAAGCAAAGTGAGGTCGTAGTGCATGCAATATCTTATGCAAGTTGTCAATGGTTTGAGGATCTTAAGAACGACCTAAGGTCTGGTCCATGGTTGTTAGAACAAAAACAAAAGATCAAACATTCAGCTTTTGGCTCCAAGAATTTTCATGTTGAGGAAGGGTTGCTTAAGTATCATCGCCAGTTGGTTATCAATCCAAACTCTAAGTGGAAGGGAATTTTACTTCAAGAATTTCATTCATCTCCAGCAGCAGGACATTCCAGGTATCTCAAAACAAGCAAGAGGCTGTCCAAATTATTTTATTGGACCGACATGCGTCAGGATATTAAAGAATACATTGCTTAGTGTGAAGTTTGTCAAAAGAACAAGTATGATACTCTTTCTCTAGCTGGATTGCTTCAACCATTGCCCATCCCCACTACCGTTTTGTCTAATATCTCTATGGACTTCATTGAGGGTATGCCTTCATCACGTGCGAAGACAGTGATTTTCGTAGTAGTGGATCGGTTGACAAAATATGCTCACTTTATTGCACTTAAACATCCTTACACTGCGACAACTGTAGCGCAACATTTTTTTGAGAATGTGGTGAAATTACATGGATTTCCATCATCCATTGTGTCTGATAGGGATGTTGGGTTTACTAGCAAGTTTTGGCAAGAGTTATTTCGACTCCAAGGAACACAACTTAAGATAAGTTCATCCTACCACCAGCAAACTGATGGACAAACTAAAGTGGTGAATCGATGTTTAGAGACTTGCTTGCATTTTTTTACTAGTCAAAAACCAAAAGGATGGATGAACTGGTTGCATTGGGCAGAATATTGGTATAATACTACATACCATACTTTAGCTAAGATGACCCCATTCGAAGCTCTTTATGGAATATCACCACCAGCATTACATGTTTATACCCAAGGAGAAGCTCATGTTACATCTCTTGATGAGGCATTATTGGTAAGGAATCAGGTACTCTCTTCACTCAAAGAAAATCTTCATGATGCTCAAAATAGTATGAAACAACATGCTGATCGTAAGCGTACTGAGAAAGAATTTTTAGAAGGTGAATGGGTATATTTAAAGTTGCAGCCTTATCGACAAACTTCAACTGTGTTACATTCAAATCAGAAGTTAGCCCAACGATTTTATGGTCCTTATAGAGTGCTACAACGCATTGGAAAGTTGACATACAAGTTAGAACTTCCAGAATCATCAAAATCCATCCAGTGTTTCATGCTTCGTTCTTGAAGAAAGCACTCTTGTTCGATGTTCTGGTAAATTCAGAATTGCCACTGTTGATCAAGGAAGATGAGCAAGTTGTTGTGTTGAGTATAGACCTTGAGGACAAGGTCCAGGTTAAGGGGAGGGGAATGATAAGATCCAAAGTTGATAGGTTAGTGGAGAAGTTTGAAAATGATAACTGTGAGCATTTTAGTAAGGTAGGCCCCACTAGTGGCTATAACGAGGACAAGCAAAGCTCCAACGTGGTTGTTGATGGGGAGCACAACACTGCTGATGTGGATGTTTGTCACGTATGAGAGAGTTTTATGTTGACAAAATTAGTAGTACCAAGTTTGCATTAGTTTCCTTTTTGAGGATCTGTTTCAAGTATAGGAGTTTCTTTATTTAAGTTTCTTTTTAGTTTTAAGTTTCCTTTAATCAAGTTGTTTCCAAATTCTTGAATGCTTAGGATTCACCTTTCAAGCAAGTTTTATTGTAGAAACTCTTTAAATACCTATTTTTGGGCGTAATGAGAAGGTGTGAAAGATTTTTGTTTTGCTTGATATTTTTCTTGCGTTTAAGAACCGTTCGTGCTAGCCGTAGGTAAGGACCTTAGGGTTCTTAACAGTGGCATACTTTGTAATCCCTTTGATCTTAGTGAAAGAAGTTATTCTTTGCCGTGGACGTAGCCAAAGAGTGGTGAACCACGTAAATCGTTTGTGGTGTATTTTCTTTTATCTCTTTTTTCTATTATTTTTGTGTTAGTATTTTCTTGTCATTGTTTGTGGTGAATCCTAAGCATTCAGCGGGCGAAATCCTAATAATTGGTATCAGAGCTTTTGGTTGATCAACAATGGTGGCTTTTGCTACGATTGGAGATAGGAAGGTGGTAATAGAGAAATTTGATGGAAGGAAGAACTTTTCCTTATGGCAACTTCGGATGAAAGATGCTTTAGTTCAACAAGGTCTAGATGATGTGTTGCGTGGGAAAGAAAAGAAGCCAGCAAAGATAGATGATGAGAAGTGGGTGAATATCAATTCAAGAGCAGTGAGTACTATACATTCGGGATTGTCTAATGAAGTTGTGTATGATGTGATGGAGGAAACATCTGCAATTGATTTATGGAAGAAGTTGGAGGACTTTTACATGGCTTAAAAGTCTCACCAATCGACTGATTTTGAAGCAACAGATGTATTCTTTCGTAAGAAAAGAGGGTGAAGATCTACACACCCATTTATGTGAGTTCAAACGAGTTTTTTTTGTTATTTATCTAATATTGGCATTAAGTTAGAGGATGAGGATAAAGAAGTTCTTTTTCTTGCATCATTACGCCGTACTCATAGGCACTTGATTAAGACTCTACTTTACGGTAGAGACAATATCACTTTAGAACAGGCAAAGAGTGATATATTCTCTGATGAAAAGTTTGAAGAAGCAGAAGAGAAACGTGATAAGTCATTAGGTCTGTTTGTTCAAAGAGGGAAATAGAGTGGAAGTGATACATGGAAGGGTGGAGCCTTAAAAGAAAGAAAACCAATCATGGAGTTGGAATATTTCTACTGTAGAGTGAAAGGGCATATGATATGAGAGTGTCCTGAGAAGAAAAAGAAAGAGCAGGAGAAGGCAACGACTGTTATAGCTATTGGAATCAGATGATAAGGATTATGGAGAGGTCCTGTTAATTATCGATAAAGAAACGAAAGTAGAAGAATGGATTCTTGATTCTGCTTGTTCCTATCATATAAGTCCTCATAGAGAGTGGTTTACCTCCTACACACCTATAGTTGGTAAAGTCTTTATGGGTGACAATGCATTGTGTGACGTGGTAGGGATTTTAACAATCAAAATCAGGACGACAAATGGTTTATTGAGGACATTGACAGGTATGCATTATGTTCCTAGTGTGAAAAAGAATGTGATATCCTTGGGTGCGCTGGATTTGAAGGGTTGTCAAGTTAATATGAATTATGGACTCATGGAAGTTAAAAATAATTCTCATATCATGTTCATGGCAAAGAGAGTTGATAATTTTTATGTCCTTTTAGGGAATACAAATTTTGGTAGGGCAGCTGGAGCAGTTGGTAGAGCCGCTGGAGCTAGTAGAGTTGATAAAGCAGGTGTAGCAAGTGTAAGAGTTGCAAAGGAGTGGAAGCCAGTAATGAAATCTACCAAAGTGTTAAAAAAGGAGATATTAAAGAAAGAAGATGTGGCTCAAACATATGCTATGTTTGAGATATGCAAGCTTGAAGATGATGATGATGCGATGGTTGATGATGATGTTAGTGTGATTCCCAAGATGGAGAGTAACTTGGGAGTTACTCAATGTAGATGATTGATGATGAAGTGCAAAGACAACAATAAGATGAAGATAAAGGGATTAAACACGATTGAAGATGAAGTTGCAAGTATTTTGCCAAAAAGGTGATAATGATGAGCGTGAAGAGAAGAACGAATACGTGAAGTAGAGTTTTTCCTAAAGGTGGAGATTTGTGAAGTTTTGAAAAAATCAATCAAGGTTTTAAAAACTTCTTTTCTTTTGTATTTTATGGAACTACTATTTTAGGTGGTTTCTTTTTCATATTTAGTTAGAACTCCTTTTTTTTTAGGATTGGGATACCTATTAGAGGCTATAAATATGAAAGTAGGGCATTAGCCTAAAGTATTTAGAAAAACAACATTGAGAATGTGAGATCTCTTGAAAGGATTGTAAATTTAAGGATAGAGATAATATTGTGAAAGCAATATTATAGAGAGAGAAGTTTGAGAAGCGAGCTAGAGAAAAGCTTGTGAGAGTAGTTGGGTATATGGCTTGCTTTGTAATCCCTTTTAATCTTAGTGAAAGAAGTTGTTCTTTGCCGTGGACGTAGCCAAATAGTGGTGAACCACGTAAATCATTTGTGATGTATTTTCCTTTATCTTTTTTCTCTATTATTTTGTGTTAGTATTTGATTGTCATTGTTTATGGTGAATTCTAAGCATTCAGCGGCGAAACCCACCACCATCTTTTTGTTTTTGGAAGATTGATAGAGATAAATTAAGAGAGAGAGGGAGAGAGAAAGAATGGGGGGAAGATCTTGGATTTGATCATTATTATTATTTTCAGCAAACCGAGATTTGGGTTCTTTTTTAGATCGAGAGAGTTCCAGAAAAGTCGAGAACGAAAGACTGATTAAGAGAAGGAAAACGAAGAAAGAGAGAGGGAGATGGTGATGGGACGGTGGTGGTTGGTGGTGGCGGCGGTATGCCAGTAATGCTGGTGGTGGCTATGGAGAATGGAGATGGTGAAGGTGATGTTGGTAGGGTGGGGAATATTTTGTATTTTTGGTGGGGTGTAAAATCCGAAAATCCATAAAATATTTCACTATATATGATTAGGATGACTCATAGTGTCAAAGTTTGCTAGGATGGCTCATAGTATTTGTTAGGATGCTTAATATCATTAGTCATTGCACAATGAGTATGACCTTTTGTTCTTATACTGAGAAGGGGGCAAAGAAACATGCCAATGGTATAATTCAAACATTTGTAGGGATCCAGTGTTTGAGATGTCCGTGAAAAAACCGTAAGGGGCCAACCCGCTATGGATCTTATGTTAAATGCTTTAAAACTTCTATACTATTAATTAAACAAGGGAGTGATTTAAGTGCCATCACTGTTACCATGGCTTGTAGGGCCTACATATAGATGAATTAAGGGCTGATTTTTTGTGAGGATGTTCTCCTCATTATGTCCATCATTCTCACCAAATGTCAGCTAACTCTAAATTTTGTAACCTTATCGTTTATTGATGCAATTTAATGGTAAAAATGAATAATTCAATCACCGTTAATTTTTAAAAAATTAGATGACTGGATTGCCTGTTTAGAATGAACTATTTTTTGTGAGGATATTTTTCTCACCATGTAGATCATCCTCACAAAAAATTAGCCCTTGGTTCATCTGTATGTGGGCTCTACAAGCTATAGTAACCCAAAAATGTGATAGTGATGTCACAGGAACCACTCCCATTAAACAAGGGTGATGTTAAGGGGGTTCTTAAAAATGTTGGGGGGATGAACAAGTTAAATGGGCTTTTAGTCTAAATTTACCATTTCAATTTTTTCTTTCTTTTTACTAAGGGGGTGGTGAGGGTGTAAACTAAACTAACACATCACCTCTACCGCCGACCACTGAACGGAACTCTACTGTCGGCCACCTCAATCTCACCGTCGGCCATCTAAAAATTATAGAAAGAAAGAGAAGAGTGAAAGAGAGAGGCAAAGAGAAGACAGAACGAAAGAGGGAGAGAAGAGAGGAGAGTGAATGAGAGGACCCATCCACCCCCTTGTTTCCTTCCCTCCCCTTCTTTCCTTCGTTCTCCATCTTTCCTTCCTTCCCTTTCTTTCCCTCTCTCCCCTTATTTCCCCTCGCCATTACATAGACAAAAAATTTTGGATTAAATTTTTTTTTCGAAGAAGACGACGGATTCGACCACTGGTGTTCAAACGTTTCTACAAAATTCGACCACCAGTGATTGAGTTTTGTTGAAAAATTTGACCACCAGTAGTTAAGTTTTGCTGAAAAATTTGACCATCAGTGGTTGAATTTCCCAAATTATTTAAAAAAATATGAAACTGCTTATTGGTGGTTGAACTTTTCAACAAAACTCGACCACCAGTGGTTGAGTTTTGATGAAAAATTCGACCACCAGTGGTTGAGTTTTCCTGAAAAACTCAACCATCAGTGGTTGAACTGCTCAATTTTTTGAATTGCCCAATTTTTGAATTGCCCATTGGTGGTCGAAAATTTAAGTCGAATTCAACCACCAGTGGTCGAATTTGTCATTTTCTTCCAAATTTTTTTAGATCTAAAATATTTTTAGATCGTAAATATTTTTGAACTAATTTTTTTTCTTTTTATCTATGGGGAGGACAAAATCTAGCAAGATAAAGAGGGGTGAGATCTAGAAAGGGTCTAGTTCTAGAGAGGTGGTTGAGGGTGGAGGAGGTGGTAGAGAAAAGGGAGAGATCTGGAGGGAGAGAGAGGTGAAGACGGTGGTGGAGAGAGTAGAGAGATCCGTTGGGGGGAGGGGTAGAGGGTGGAGGGGTGGTGGTGAGAAAGGTGGAGGCAGTGGAAAGAATCAGAAAAAGGTAGCCAACAATGGAGTTGCCGATGACGGAGTGGGAGTTGTTGGCGGTGGAATGGGAGGTGGCCGGCGGTGAAATGGGAGTGAGGGTGGTGANGGTTGAGAGTGGATGAGGCGGTGGAGAAAGGGGACAGATTTGTATGAAGAGAGGGGTAGAGGCAATGGAAAAAATTAGAGAAAAAGGTAGCCAGCAATGGAGTTGCCGATGACGGAGTAGGAGTTGTTGGCGGTGGAATGGGAGGTGGCCGGCGGTGAAATGGGAGTGAGGGTGGTGAAGATGATGGTTTCGTTCGAGATTTTTTAAGGTTAGGTTGAAAGATACTAACCCATTTTTAGATAACCATCCTCCTAGTAAAACTATGTCCATCCCACCAAGCATTTTAAAGTATTTTATTCACCCCCTATTTTGTCCATCCCCCTAACATTTTGAGGAACTTCTTTAACAACACCCTTAAACAAAGCCATCTTTTGATGGCTTTTTACATATGTTGTTCTTGAAAATATTAATTATCATTCAAGTTCGAGTTGATTTTTTAAGGGCATAATGGTCATTTATTGCCCTTAGAAATACCTACCATGAAGGGTATTTTATACTTTTCTTTCTATTTTTTTAGGTTTTTTTCTTTAACTATTTAATTCACTCTCTCTTTTTATACATCGATTCTAATAGAAGAATGACATACCTTTTAAAACTTCTAACAAATTAATTGAAGGTCTCCAACAACTACTTTCTCAGGTGGGTGGCATCCCTCGTTATAACTTGGAGGTCGTGGGTTAGAAACTCCTTGGCTGTGGTATTTGAGTGAAAAACTATGAAATTTATATATAGTATAAATATATATATGTATGTGTAGGTATCCTTTGGGGGTGTTTTTTTCGCTGTTAGGGCGACTTTCTCTTCGCTGTTGGGGCGACTTTTTCTTCGATGTTACTGGACGACTTTCTCTTTGCTGTTATGGGGCGACTTCTCTTTGACTTTCGTACGTTTATGGCAGTTTCTATGTTCATTCCTCATCCAATACTTACGGCGTTTCAAAGCCATGAAATTCGGGCAATAGTCCCACTTCTACTAAAAAAAAATTTAATTGAAAGTCATTATTACCATTTTACTACGTATGTAGTTATAGTCCCACAAAATGAGAAATTCTCTCCCATATCCCACAATTTTCTCAATTTTAAAACCGTCCTTCCAAATCTATCTCCTACAACAAAATTAGGGTACTGTTAAAGGAGTTCCTCAAAATGTTAGGGGGATGGACAAGATTGGGGGGTGGACCAGATTGTTTAAGTTGGTTTGGGGGATGGATTTAATTTTACTTAGGGGATGGTCATCTAAAACTGGGTTGATATTTTTCAACTCAATCCGAAAAAACATCTCAATTCTTAAAAACACCATGACCCTAAAAAACATATCAACAAAGAATACACCAACCACCGGTCACCACTCCACCGCCGGTCACCACCACCACTTCCGGCAACGACTTTCTTCTTCTTCTTCTTTCTTCTTCTTATTTCTTCTCCCCTCTCTTTCTCACGGTCTTTCTCCTTCCTTTTTCTCTCTCCCCCACTCTCTTTCACGGTCTCTCCCCCTCTTTCTCTTTCTCCTCCCTCTTTCTCTCTACCCTCTTTCTAGTCTCTCTTTCACTGTTCTCTCCAGACCTGAAATTTTTTTTAGATATTGATTTTGTCCTTATCTTTTCAGGTGGCTGGCTGACGTAGTAGTAATTTTGTCATGCGGTGGAGAAAGAAGAAGTGACCGGTGGTTAAAGTGGTCGGCGGCTGAAGTTGTCGGCGGCAAGGGTTTTGTCAGTTTTATTCATGGAGTGCTCAAGCCCTAACAACACACCATACTTCGTATGGTAAATAGGGATTTTGTTGCTACAAACCAGTCGTTTAAAATTAGTTGAGAGTTCAAGGACTGATTTCATGGAGTCCCAAAACCCTAACCCATCTAAATTATGGGGGTATATCTGAAATCTCTAATTTTCTCTAATCTTTCATGCTTGAAATCTCATTTTTCTTGCACGCACAATAATTTTTCAGAATTAATTTAAGTTGTGACTATGGTTTGAAGTATTAAGATGAATCTTACTCTACGTTGGCAAGTTAAAAGAGGGAAAGTGTGAGGAAGAACAGTAATAGAGGAAATTGCAGAAGAGAACGACGATAACTTCTTCCTTGTATTTATTTAAACAAACGACGGTGGAGGTAGCTAGCGGTGGAGGAGTGGTGAAGATGAAGATGATGGTGATGTTGGTAGGAGTGGGGTATACTATTTAACTTTAGTGGGATGAAGAGAGAAATTAGATATTAGGTTAATTTGCACCCACACCATCCTCTAGTAAAAATGAGTAAAAATTTGGAGGAGATTTTGGATTAAAAACCCATTTAGCTTGTACACCCCCCAAACATTTTGAGGAACGCCTTTAACAGCACCCAAAAATTATCACCATTCCCCACTATTTTCTCTCCCATATCTCTCTCCATCTAAAAATTATTATTTTTTGGTCTGTAAAAGAATTTCTCTCTCCCTTAAAGACAATCTTTTGTTTTTGTAATTTCTCTTCTATCTTCTTCTCTCAACTTCTTCTTCTTCCACAAACTCTCTAACTTTTTTTAAGAAAACTTTGAACTTTTTTTTTCTTTCCGTTTTTATTATTTATATGTTAATAGTTTTTATGTTTTTTGTTTACAATTTCTCTTCTGCCTTCTTATCTCAACCTCTCTTTTCTTTTCTTTTTTATTTATTTTTTTTTATTTTTTTATTTGTAGGGTTGGTGATCCATTTCCAAATTAGATATGATAAACAAATAAAAATTGGCCTTTTATTCTCTCCTCCCTATTATTATATTCCTACTTGAATTAATTTTGCAAGTCATGTGGAATTTTTCTTTTTCTTATGCTTTTTATTGGATGTTTTGTTTCATTAGATTTTTTTGCTTGGATGTGTATGTAGTGTAAACAAATATATTTAATTCTTGGCATTTAGTTTAATTCAGGACAATATATATTTTCTGCTTCAGGTTGTTAAATGCTATTTTTTGGCTGGCACGTTTATTTGCTAATTTATATATATTCATTAAATTATAAAAATCCAACACGCGGAATAACTCGATCACGTACATAATGATTGTCATTTTTAAAATAACAGCGCTGCTGTTTGGCCCGACCATATTACAAACCAAATGCCAGATTCTTATGTGGCATGGTGGGTCTTACTACTACATAAGTTGAAAACCCCCTCATAACACTTTTGGGAGGAGAAAAGTAGTAGGTCCCACCCTGCCACATAAGTATCTGGCATTTGTTTTGTAACATGGGTGGGCTAAAAAGCTTTATTGTTAAAATAAAGTGAAAAAATGGTTATAACGAATTGTTATTTGTTCAATACTAAAAGATTTCCACAAATCGATAAAAAACACATAAAGGAGAACAGGATCCTCCTTTTTTGTTCTTTGTAAAGGGAGGACGTGCACGAAAACCAATGCAAATAGGGTCCCTCTTTTTTTCACCCTTCCATTAGTTAAAGTGCCTATTCTTGTTGCATTGTTTTTTTAAATGAGGTGGAGGAGAGAGAAAAATGAATATTTTTAAAATTTAAAATGCTACAACTTTTAATCTAGAAAACGAATTTTGACAAAATTTATGTTTTTGGAAAGCATTTTCAAGATCTTCGAAATGAGACCTGATAACAATACCAAATTCTAAATATATATATATATATATATATATATATATATATATATATATACGTACCCATGTATGTAAACCTGATTGTGCATAATAAAAAACCTAGGCGAGTATGCAATTTGTAATTTGCATAGTTTTGAGCATCTGCACCTTTAAAATCAAATCTACATTTCAAATATGCATTTTTGATGTTCTCTAAAGTGTGCACTAGAACACCCTAGACCTTTCTTATTGGGTTGGACCTAGAAATGGGGCTAAGACCATGCACCAAACAAAGCCCAATAGTTTGTGTGGGGCATGAGCCTATGTGTGTGGTATTGTGAGGTGTAATTAACAAGCGCGTGCCACTACTCTATGCATGCATAAAATTAATTGTTGAATAAATAAATTTTCTATTTTTGAAATATAAGATTTTAGATGCATAAGTGGACCCTATAAAGTAGAAAACGTGGGTGACAAGGTAGGTTATCCTAGTGCGCGACCACCTTTAGTGTTTTGACTTTCTTAGATTTCTTTGAAGAGATTTTAGATAATTCTTTTTACGGAAAATGGGTCGTACACCCTTGCATGGCCGTCGTACACCCTCGCATGGCCAAAAAAGTAACGGAGAGGACATCCATTTAATTTTGGGGCATTGAGGACAAGGTGCACGTTAGTGCGTGCCAAAAGACGGAAAACCCTTTCTACTAATTTTCCTTTTGACACGTGATGGAGAGAGAATTTTTTATTTTTTAACGTTAAAATGACTATAACTTCTTAAATAAAAATCAGATTTGAGCAAAAATTATATCTTCATAAAGCATTTTTCAAGATCTTTCAAACAAGATTGATACTAAATTAAAAAAAAAAACCAAACATGAAGCGAAAGCAAACCCAGATCGGGATAAAATTTTTAGTATGTAAATTATAATTTGCATACAATAGTTAAGTTTGCACATATGAGTTCATACATTTGAATTTGCTTACAATAAAATTTAATACTTTATTGAACATCAAATTAAGCAAATGTATAATGCATATAAGCTAAAACAAAGTGTAGAAACTTAAAATTTTTAAAAACCAAATACGTAACTTGCAACTTGTATACTTCTTAGGCTTTTAATTATGTATTGCAAGTAGGGGTGTCAATTGGTACCCAAAAACCCAGAACCGAACCGGTACCGGAACCTTTTTTTGCGGTTCCGGGACCTCACTTTGTGGATCCGATAAATTTCGGATCCATTTCGGATCTACCCGTTTTGGATCCGAAATTTTTCGGATCCATTTCGGATCCACCCAACAGGTACCCGCGGGTACCCGGTTCCGTATAAATTCTATAATTTTATAGTTTAATTTACTATTATATAACAATTTTTCAATTTTTTTTAATTTTTTTAATTAAAAAAAGAACCCAATGACTATTATTTAATAAATTTTATAATAAAATAAATTTTATAATTGAATAAAATACGAAAATACAAAATACAAATAGGTTTTGTGTGAAAAAAATAAAAAAAAAATAATTTAAAACGGGTATCGGGTACCCGCGGATCCTAGCGGTACCGGATCCGGAACCACCAATTGAGGTTCCGGAACCGGAACCGAAAGGATCCAGAACCGCTTCTTATAAACGGGACCGGATCTGGAACCTTTTGGTTCCGATCCGGAACCGACCCGTTGACACCCCTAATTGCAAGTTGAACAATACAATATTAAACATCAAAATATGCAAATGTATAATGCATATAGGCTAAAGACAGTGCAGAAACTTACGATTTTAAAAAAATATGCCATGCAAATTACAACTTGCGTACTTACTAGATTTTCAACTATGCATTTTAGGTTTAACACTACATCAATGAACATCAAAACTAGCGAATTTGATATGCAAATAGGTTTACAAAAGTGAAAATGCTCAAATTTGAGGAAAATAAACAATGCAAATTACAACTTGCATATCTCACCTAGGTATGCACCGTTGGATTATAAATTTTTTTTTGAATTTAGTATTGTTGTCTGATCTTGAAAAAAACTTTTCAAAAATTTAAAATTTATCCAAAATCGATTTGTAGATTAAAAGTTATATCATTTTGAAGTTAAAAATATTATTTTTTCTCTCTCCACCACATCATCATTTACTAGAAACAAAAAAGTTAAGAATGGGCAGTTTGCATACATAAAAGGGTAGCTTAGGTATGCAAAATTAACAGTTTTTTTTTAAAAACACTACCGTAAGCCCTTTACTCACACAACCAAAAAATCGAGGGGACTGTGCGCATAAATGGGATGGCGCACGTCCTATTCCAACTCTTTTCATGTTCTTTTTATTTGAATTTCTAAATCAAGGATAATGACTATAATTATTTGATTTATACTAAAAAAATCTTTTACGGAAATCTTATTTAGATATTGTGAGTAGTAAGGACAAACCTAGACCGTTGGATTGATTTTTATCACCTAACCCTACCTATATCTAGCCGATCCAAGCTTACCACAGGATTTTATCCGTAAAATATTTTTATTTTGAGTTATCTACTAAAATCTAAAACAATAATCCTTATTTTATCTCTACCTATTAGTGGATAACCATAACCTTCAGATAGAAACCACTTGGATCTAAACTGTTCAAAATTAATAACATACCTAGCTAGCAACCAAAAAGGCCAAACCGACATATTTTGGAGGAATTTTAGATTTTAGAAAGAGGGAGTTGTTTTCTAAAATAGAAATACTAGAGAAAGAAGATATTGACATATAACCCCTCCCATAGCTGATCCCCTCTCTCTCACTCTTCCCATTCCCTTTCATCTTCCTCTAAACCAGAGTTTCTGTATTAAAGCAATCAAGCCGAGAAGATTTTGAAAAAAAATGAACCATTTAAAGCCAACAAAGTAGGGAGAACCACTATGCAAAAATCTATTTTAGTAAGTTATTTATACGATTTTATGTTTAAATCGATTTAATAAATCATATTTGTTTGATGAGAAGTTCGTGAGTTTTAATGGATACTGCGAAATCATGATGGAGTTGAAGGTTTTAATGAATAAACCGTTATATAAAGTGATAAATATATATATATCTATTATATATATATAGTGGCAAAACCCTCACCGTCAGCTCACGGTAAAAAAAACCCACCCTATTATGTAATGGTACTTTTCACTCCTCCTCTCCTCTCTTCCAAGCTCCATCACAAGCACCATATATGTCACTCATTAATTCTCTTTAATAGTCATTTATCATGTTAATTAAGCTATCAAAAAAAAAA
>MVGT01000739.1:338760-365981 GCA_002174775.1 Macleaya cordata | reverse complement strand
TCTAATTTTTTTTCTAATCTCCTCCTTCAAACGCCACATGTCATGCTCTGAGACCTCTAACGCTGATGTGTCACTTATTGAGGCTTTGAAGGCTGATGTGTCACACTCAAGGTTTCTCTTCTAACATCCTAATTCTTTTTAATTAGTCATTTATCATGTTAATTAAGCTAATAAAATAAAATCTCCATCTACTTAAATTTTTTCTAAATTATCTCTCTAAAATTTATTCTCTCTTTTTTATTGATTCCTTTTAATTGGCCACTAATTACTCATTAAAAATTAGAATTGTAACTCATGCACATAAATTACATTGTTATTCTCGCACATGGGCCTTTGGCTCAATGGTTGTGCATCTCTCCCATAAATCTTTGGTAGTGGGAGGTCTTGGGATCAAAACTTATCGGCCGTGGTATTACCGTTAAGTTTGTCCCATGTAATTTGATAATAAATATAAGTACGTTGGTTTCTCTGTGTCTGTTGGTGGGTGCATTTTCTGCGTTCGTTGGTGACGATGTTCTTGACAGTTTCTCTGCGCTTCTCACACGCTTATTGCGTTTATCTATGCCATATTGTAACCTGGTCAATAGTCCCATTCAAAAAATAAAATTACATTGTTATTCTCTTTTTTTATAGTTCATCATATAAGTAGACATATTTTTCTAGCTAAGATTACTTTGTTTTTTGAGCTACAAAGATTTATTTTTCTTATGCTATATGTACTAATCTAATTTTTTTCTACCAATGTAGGTCTCATTCACTACAAAAGATTAAAATTTAGACGAGCAATTAGTTGGAGAAAATCCATTTTCATCGAAAGCTTCATTGATCTATTTTTAGATCCGATAAAACTTGAAAGACCTTCTACCCAAGCCATCTTTTTGTTATGATATGATTTTATTTTTCTATTTTGTCTAAATTATTTTAAAATATCCCATTTAATTACCAATTTTGTTGATAGATAGTCGTTTATTGTAAAAAAAATATACAGAAATAGTTGAGCTTAAAGACAGGGGATGAGATCTACCAACGCAGGTCTGCATTGGCTAAGTTCTTTTATTTATTTTAGAAATAAACATCAATTTATTTTTCTCTTTGTTCTCTTTCTTTATTATATGTTTTACTTCTTTGGTTACTTTCATCTTTTTTTTTTGGTCCGTTTTAAATTTATGTATCATGAATAAAAAAATTGAGATATAAGAGAGTTTGTGGAGAGAACTTTGTGTATTATACTACTTATTCTATTATACTTTTTTTACATGGTCTATTTTTTTATCACATATTTAACTTCTTTGGTTTATATTCATCTTTTTTTTTGTCAGTTTTAAATTTATGTATCATGAATTAAAAAATTGAGATGTAAGAGAGTTTGATCTTTGAGAGTAACTTTATGTATTGTACTCCTTATTCTATTACACTTTCTTTATTTGGTACTTTGTACTCCTACTATTAACTTTTATGTATATTTTTCTTTAGTTACACATTCTTTGATTTAGCATATTTTTTTTCTTTTTTTAGCATTTGATTCTAATTTACCTCACAGATTATTAAGGAGTGAAAAAAATAATGAATTCCATTAGCTTCACAAAAAAAATCATCAAATTATGTGTAAAATTTTATTGTTGCAGTATTATATGGGTGTTTGTACTTATAAAAAAATGGATATGTGTTTGTTTAGTTGAATTATTATATTTTAATTTATTTTTTTTCTATTTCATCAATTAATCTGTATTTACAGATTATCTGTAGGCATTGCAAATTAATATGACAAAATTATTAAAAATACTAATTAAAGCACCTTCTTACTAATTAAAGCACCATAAATAGTCTTATTCTTATTAATTTTTTTTAATTATATTTAAATTATATTTATTCTCTATAATACTATATTTAATTATGGGCCCACATAGAATGACTCTGAAGCTATTTTTTTATAAGGATAAGATGATCTTTTAATCATCTAGCACAAAATAGCTTACGTATCTATATGATTGATAATTATTACTATTATATTTTTATTGACTTATCTATAATATATATCAAATCTTCCTTTTTCATCATTATAATAAAAACAATTCTCCATTTTCACAAAAAATTAAAGAAAGAATTTCAAGTTCCTCCACAGTTTCTCACTCCCAAATATAAATGAAGAGATATATTATATTAAAAATATAAGTTTTCTCTTACGTATTTATACTACTTATCTATACTATCTATATATAGTGAGGATCGTGGGACATTCTTAAATATACATGTTATTGACAAGGTCAATGTAGGGACTATATGGAGATTATCTAAGGGATATTTTTATAAGGATGATCGATATATATATACGTACCATATATATCATCCTCTCCAAAAATCATATCATTCTAAAACTTTTAACTCAAGCAAAAACTGTATGATTTATGAGCCATCTACGTATACAATTAATTTCAAACCAACATTTGATGGGGTTAGAAGTTTTAGAGCATGATGGATTTTATGAGAAGATGATCTACATGGCAAGTAGATCATTTTTACACCGTTAGATCATCTCCAAGTATGTAGGCCCCACATAGACAATGTCAATAACATGTCTATTTAATATATATATTTCTTTTATGATGTGGCAAAGTCAACATATGGAGTGCCGCATCAATAGTTGTTGTTATATGTCATTAATTAATTAATGTTGCTTTATCTCTAATTGGACATTTGTTATTGTAAAATTCTATGTTTCATACTCTTCCTACAGTAGTTTTGATAGGAACTCTATCTCAAATTAGATAACAAAAAATTTAATTTAAAATAAAAAATAATATAAATAAATTTTTTCTAAAAGCGTTGCCCGTGCGTAGCACGGGCTTAAAGAACTTGTATATATATATATATATATATGTCAGTAGCCAAAATAACATTGTCTTAGTGACTTCCCCAATGAGGGTTTCTCGCGGATGACAGTCTTTGTGACTGTAGTTCGCTTCCGGATCAGCCCTGACAAGTGAGTGAGTTAGTAGAAAGAAAAATAATGAAAAGGTAACGCTACTGTGTGTGGCAAATTATTATTTTTACTGTTACAAATACTATTCTATATGTTTAATAAGGCATCGTTTTTGGATAAAAACGTGGCATACTGTTTTGTTATGGTATATGTATGATTCTGCAACACTTTACTGTTCCAAAACATTGCTGAAAGTGTTTATTTGAAAACGTGGTTAGTATACTGTTTCCAACAATTCTGCCAAAAAGCGTGGCTAACAATAGAATTTGTAAAAAAGTATTTAAACTACTATCTTTTGAGGTCGAACCTAATTAAACAAGCAATTTTGAGTTTTTGAAAAGCAAGCTTTTGGTGATATTTTTATTGACTGATTATGTTTAATCTATATAATTTAAATAATTTTAATCTATATAATTTTGTAATATAGATTGATGATGAGGAGAACATCATCACCAAATTGATCGATGTTTAATCTATATAATTTTGTAAGAATAATCTACATGGTGAGGAGAACATCATCACTAAATTTCAGCACTTGGATACAAATTCAATTAGACCCACATCAATTTAGTTTGGGTTTGGTCCCTAAACCTTCTAGCTACCAATTAAAAAAGTGTAAATTCGATTCCTGTCCAATGCCGATCTAATTCTAATTAAAAACCCCTAAACCACACGTAACAATCTTTTACTTGCTAATAACCACTTGCTCAGGTGGTTGGCATCCTTCCTTATAACTTGGAAGTCTTGAGTTCGAAACTCTTTAGCTGTAGTATTAGCATTGAGTAAAGACCCATGTAATTTCATATGTATATGTAGGTACTTCTAAATAAAGTTGTTGCGCCCGTTAGTGGTGCCCTTTCCTGCATCCGTTGGTGGGTGCCCTTTCTTGCACCTGTTGTTGGTGCCCTTTGCTGTGTCTATTCATTGATGAAGACCTCTGTCAGAGATGATGTTTAAAGGCAGTTTATGTGCTTCTCACATGCCTGTTGTGGTGTATCTAAGCCTTTTTGTAACTTGGGCATTAGTCCCTTATAAAAAAAAATCTTTTACTTACGGACATCCGAATATTTACACTCAACATTTTTACTTATTACTACCAATTTATTCTTATCCTTGCTTAATTATACATCTGCTTGTGGAGTTTGTGTGGAGATCATCATGGGGATGGGTTGATTTTTCTTTTTATCGGCTGGATAATCTCTATCACTTATAAATCATTCCCCTAAAAGATCATATCCTTTTGAAACTTTTAACCATTTAAAAGATGATAGAAATTTTAAACTTTTTAAAGTATTCACTTTAAAAATATATGGATTTTTAAAGTAAACTCAATTTTTAATTAGCTTAGAAGTTCTAGAAATATATGGATTTTTTTTTCACGAAAAATTAGCTCTGGGTCATCTCCACTCTATGATATAGGTGAGTGAGCAGAGTGTAAAATGTTAATTGGGTGCAACAAGTAAAAAGTGGGGTGTAAGTATTTGGCTCAGCTCCTATTTCTTTTGGGTACTGTTAAAGGAGTTCTTCAAAATATTTGGAGGGCGGACAAAATGCTTTAAAATAGTTAGGAGGACAGACATAGTTTTACCAGGGGGTGGTTATCTAAAAAAAGGTTGGTATCTTTCCATCCGACCTTAAAAATCTCAAACTAAACTATCATTTTCACCACCCTCACTCCCACTTCACTACCTGCCACCTCCCACTCCACCATCGACCATTTCACCACCGGTAACTCCACCGTCGGCCATTCCACAGCAGAAATTTTTTTTTTTTTTCTGATCCTTTCCACCCCTCTCCCTATAGATTTGTCCCCTATCTCTACCACCCCTCCACCCTCCACCGCCTCCACCGCCTCCACCCCTCTCTCCCTACAGATCTCTCCACCACTGTCTCTACCCTTTTTTCCCTACAGATCTCTCCCCTCTCTCCACTATCTCTCTAGATCTTGCCCCTATCTAGATCTCACCCTTCTCTATCTAGATCTTGCACTTTCCACAGATAAATAGAAAAAAAATTCGGTTAAAAATATTACAGATCTAATTTTTTATTAAAGATGACGAATTCAACCATTGGTGATCGAATTCGACTGAAATTTTTGACTACCAATGGGCAGTTCAGAATATTTTTAAAAAATTTAGGCAGTTCAACCACTGATGGTTGACTGTTTCAGAAAAACTTAACCAATGATGGTTGAATCTTTGAGCAAAACTCAACCACTTGTGGTAGAGTTTTGTAGAAAAGTTTGAGCACCATTGGGCTAAAAAGGATCTACTACTTTTGTTAATGCCCAAAAACAAATTTGAAGAAGATGACGAATTTGAACATTGGTGCTCGAATTTGATTGAAATTTTCGACCACCAATAGGTAGTTTAAAAAAAATTTCAAAAATTTGGGCAGTTCAACCACTGGTGATCGAGTTTTTCAGAAAAACTCAACCACTAATGGTCGAATTTTTCAGCAAAACTCAACCACTGGTGGTCGAATTCGTCGTCTTCTTCGAAATTATTATTTTTGGATCTGAATCTTTTTTCTGAACTGTGTAACGGTGAGGGGAAAGAAGGAGGGGAATGAAAGAAGGGGTGGGCGGGTCTTTTCTCTCTCTCTCTCTCTCTCTCTCTCTCTCTCTCTCTTTCAGTCTTTTCTCTGCCTCTCTCTTTTACTCTTCTCTCTTTTTCTGTAATTTTTAAGTGGCCGACGGTGAGATTGAGGTAGCCAGTGGTGGAGATATAGATGATGGTGATGTTGGTATGGGTGGGGTGTTGAAGAGAGAAAGTCCATTTGACTTGACTAACCCCCAAATATTTTTAGGAACTCCTTTAACAACACTCTTTCTTTTTTACTGATGATATTGAGAATCCTAGCAAATACCATGAGCCATCCTAATGTTTAATAATAAAATAATAATTTTTTATTTTTTAATTAATCTACTCTAGCAAAGTTAACCACATCCTTACCACCATTACCATCTTCATCTTCTTCACATCCATCATGGCCTCTCTACCACGTCTCTACCTACAATACCAAATAAGAGTGAAAAAGAGTAAGAGAAAGAGAGAATGAGAGAGAGGAGAGAGAAGAGAGATAGAGGGAGGAGGGGAGAGAGGCAGATCCAAGATTTGAAAAATAAATTCAAATCTTGGATTAAGGATCTCTCCCCTCCTCTCTCTCTTTCTCTCTCTCGTCTGACTTTCTTATCTCTCTTTCTCTCTTTTTATTTATCTCTTTTCTCACTGTGATTTTGAGGCGTTGGATGCAGAGGCTATGATGGAGCAGTTGGTGGAGTGGTAACGGTGGTGATGGTGGTGATGGTGGGCACAGTGGGTATACGAGATGGTGATACGGTGGAACAGTGGTTAAAGGGCAGTTGGGGTATGGTGAATGTGGTGGTGGTGGTGGAAGATGAAGATGAGGAAGATGGTGATGCTGGTAGAGTGGGGTGGAAAACCTAAAAACTTTAAAAATATTTTTTTATAAATGGTTAACTAAGATAGCAGTGCCAATGTTTGCTAGGATGGCTCATAATATTAGCTAGGATGCCCAATATCACCAGTCTACTTTTTTATGTTTGGATAAAAGTGATTCACTGATCAAAAGAAGGGTACACGAGAAATGGACCCAGCTAGAAATAACCCAAAAGCCTAGCAAAAGGAAACATACTAGCAACAAGAAGAAAAAGAAAAACTAACCGAAAGAAAATAGAGAATCAGGGCATCCCTATTTCATTTTGATGGTCCATGTTCACGTTCCCAGGGGCGTATCCACATAGTGGCAAGGTAAGAGGTTGCCTACCCTCAACTTTTCTAAAAATCATATATAAATGTATCATGAGATATAATTTTATACATGATTATTCATACAATATGTTTATATTGTGGACCGTGGGGTTCCCATAGAGAAGATCAAATGTCTAATTTTTTATGAGGATACTTTTCTCATCATGTAGATCATACTTACAGAAAATAAGCCCATTTTGTAACTTTTTACATCATCATCAACTTGTTGGAAATGAACGGTGATTTTGTTATTCGTTTTACCGTTAATTGTGATCAATAGATGATAATAGTTACACGTTTTAAAATGGGTTGATATTTAATGAGATTGATCTACATGGTAAGAAGATCTTTCTCACTCAAAATTAGCACTCGAATCATCTCTATATGGGCTCCACAGACTACTGTATGACGTGTGAATTTTATCTCGTTTATCATATTTGAGGAGGAATACCCTACCCAGTATCAAAATACCCAATGTGTTGTAAGACCCACACAATGATGATCTAGTGGATGAGTTTCGATCAGAATGACATACTATGTAGATCTTCCTCAGTAAATATCGCATCATTATAAAACTTCTAACACATAAAAAGTTGGATTACTTATGAGTTATCCATTTTTATTTTATTTTTTTGATAATTTTAAACTAATTGATTTTTATGGGCTTAGAAATTTTAGAATGAGGTGATTTTATACCCTAGCACCCTTGGATCATCTTTTTGTAAGAAATTTGAGCTTTTCTAGTTGAATTAGTAAGTAATTAGGTTGTGTTGCATAGCGTTTAAATTCTACAGAATTGGGTTAGTTTCGTGGAAACAACACAAATATTGTTTGTTTGTATTTTCAATTCTATGGAACTGAGGGCCTACTCACTTAAAAGCGTGGTTAGTAGTTAGTTTTTTATGTAATTCTATGGAATAGGCTTCCTTGACCCCCTAAAGAATATAATCTCGTGCTGGAACTGAAGGAAATGAACATATTCCTATGAAAAAAAATACTTTTTTTGCTTCAACCTTAGTTGAAGTTATTCTTCAAATTTATGGATGAGTTAATAGATGAGCAAATTTAAACTTTAATTAGTGGAAGATATACTTGAAATTTTATGAATTTTATCTTTTAGTTTTTGTGATTGACCATTTTGCCTACCCTAAAAGAAAATTCAGGATCCGCCACTGCAGACGTACCAATATCGATACCAATAACGATTTTAAACGACCTAGGATGTTGGGTCGTCAGTTAAACCCAAAACATTTTATGCCATAAAATGACCTGCAAAATCTTGAAAATAGAAATAATTAAAATATTACAAACCATGCATGTCACTAGAAACCGAAAAGAGAGGAAGAGATCAAAATCTAGAGAGAGAACGGAGTAGAAAGATTTTCTTTGAAACATAAAGACACATGCACAGAAGCGAGAGAGAGGGCGGGAGGGAGAAAGTAGTGTGACATAGAAGGACTTCTTAGAGTAGAAAGCAAGCAAGACAAAAGCCAAACTTTTCATTTCTCTCAATACCAAGCTAAGCATATATACCAAATTAATAAAACTATGGAATATATATGAGATCAACAAATATAACTCGATCTTATCAAAAAAACACATCTAATCACACACACACACACTCTCTTTCTCTCTCTGCTTTCTCCCTCTCTCTCTCTCATTTTTTTTTTATCAAATATATGTTACTTGACTCACACATTTGTTGCTAAAATAAGAAAATTAAAACCGGCCAGACAGAGAGAGAATCATCTTTAAAATTTGCTAGCTTAAACTTAGCACTCAACTTTGTACTATCCTTAATATATTGCTTTTTTTTTTTTTTTTTTTTTTTCACCTTTTGGACCATTTGAGAGGATACCCAAGCTTGGTTAGTGCTCTCTATATTTATCCCAAGTGTTAGTTTTAGGTTTTGAGAAGACTACTACTACTACTGATGATCATCATCATCAATATCAGCATATATATTGTTTCATAGTTGAAGTTCTTGTATATACTAGGGTTGGTCGCTAGCTAGGGTTGAGAATAAGCTTATAAGCTTATTATTAAGGACTCCTTAATTAATAAGCTGCTTCTAAGTAGAAGTACTTATTATATTTGTACATAGCAGCTAATAAATTTGATGAGAAGAAGTGGTGTTCATGTCATGGAGCAGTCAAGAAGAGATAATTACATGATCATCAATAACTGCATTATTGTTCTTCTCTCTCTTTCTATCTTTCTTGCCCACTTCACTTCTCAATCTGGTAATTAACTAAACTATGATCTCTTTCTCTCTCTAGATTTCTCTCTTTCTCTCTCTAGATCTCATTTTAATTAATCAGATGACATGAATTAGTTAGTTTGAAACTAATGCATAATAATATTGTAATGTGTGTCAGAGGCAAGAACATTATCAAAGCAATTACAAATCAAGGGATTTCACAATCTCGAAGATATCCGACGTTCAAGATCTGCAGGTTCAATCATCATCAAAACCACAAATAAGTTAAAACAATTTAAGCACTTAGGAATGGATCCAGTACCGTTAGATCTCCCAAACTCCCAATCCTACGGTGTAAGTTCACCTTTCACTTTACCTCCTTTTGATTCTTTAGCACCAACACCTCTTCCCCAAAATACCCCTCCCTTTTGTGATTATCCACCCTTTACCCCTCTACCACCTTCAACAACAATACCTACTACTCCTATCATCTACACACCACCATCGCCTCCATCCCCATCCTCACCCTTTGTTTTTACACCCATTTTCCCTATCCAAAGCCCACCTCAAAGCCCATTCCAAAACCCACCTCAAAGCCCATCAGAAAGCCCACCTTTTAGTATTCCAAACCCACCGGAAAATTCGCCAACGACACCGACTCCACCGGAGTACATACCAAGCCCACCTACTACTTTTGTTCCAATTCCCCCGGAGTATGTTCCTAGTCCCTCTGGGCCTGGAAATGTGCCGAGTCCAACAGTGTATGTTCCGAGCCCACCTGATTATGAACCCAGCCCACCAATGTACGTTCCAAGCCCAATAGGGTACACACCAAGCCCAATTGGGTACACACCAAGTCCAACCGGGTACATACCGAGCCCATCCGGTTTCATTCCTAGTCCACCAGTTTTTCAACCGCCGGTGATATTTCCGCCACCATCAGGGCCACCATCTCCATTTAAGGGTCCACAGCGAGCTCTTTGGTGCGTCGCGAAGCCTTCCGTGCCTGATCCAATCATCCAAGAAGCGATGAATTACGCTTGTGGATCCGGAGCGGATTGTGGGTCGATTCAACCCGAGGGGTCATGTTACCATCCTGAGACATTGTTTGCCCATGCTTCCTTTGCTTTCAATAGCTACTGGCAGAGAACAAAAGCCGCCGGAGGGACGTGTGATTTTGGAGGAACCGCAATGCTAGTTACTGTTGACCCAAGTAAGTTGCAAAAAGGATCCAATTCATTAGAATAGTTAGAATTAAATATGACATCTAAATTCATCACAGAGGTAGCACCAATAGTTCCAATTGGGACACCCATATGTTCTTTTGTTAAAAAATTAAGGGATTTCTAGTCATCCATTTTCACCTTAATTTTTATTCAATTTTTTAAAATAGACATAAATCACGAATGTATGGAAATCGCACAGCTACCATAGGCTTGATGTTGGCCCAGTCCACATAGATCCACTTGGCATGTGTAGGGTTTTATCTAAGAAATCCTCCATATTATTAGAAAGAAATCCACATTTTATGAACTTTGTGTTAGATGGTCTTTTATCCAATATGAGACTATTCAGTTTTAGTTCAACAAAGTATGGGCACATTTTAATAAAAAAATAATAAATTTACAAATTTTTAATTTTATTATTTTTATTTTAAATTAAATATTTTATTTTAAATAGAGTTTTTTGAAACCATAATGAAGGGACCTTTTTGTCGAAACTCCTTTTCTAAAACTACTTTAGGGAGAGAATAAGTGAAAGATTTATACAAATAATAGATTTTTAAATAGAGATAGAGTATCTGCTTATTAATACTATTTTTTATAGAATTATTAATGAAAGATTTATACACATAATATATCTCTAAATACAGATAGAGTATCTATTTATTTGTACTACTTTATTTATAGAATAATGAACTTGAAATTGGCATATGGCAATAATTGCTGATGTGGCACTCTATATTGAATTTGCCACATCAGCATTAAAGATAGATTCCCATCAAGATGCTTAAAGAAGTGAAGAAGTTAATTATTTGATCAATTTGATTTTTATATATGACACCAAACACTCCCTTACTTCCGTCAGTGAAATTTTAAGTATTCTTCACTGACTCTCCTTATTTTCTTCTTTTGATTTTTGGTATTAATTAGGTTTTGATGGATGCCATTTTATCGCCACTTAGAACCTTGGAAGCAATTGGAAGACAGATACTAAGTTGATTTGGAGAACATAAAATAAATAAGACATGGATAGAGACATTCTTTTTCTCTTTTTGGATAGTTTTTGTAACCCTAAAATATATATGAATTTTTGCACTCAAAAAGATGCTGAACAATTGTATTTGGTGGGAACCCTTTCAAATTTAATATTGGGTAATCTAGGGTTTAGTCTTTAGTGAATGGGATGTAGAGATTCTTCTCCTTTAATTTCTTCTTTTGTATGAAAAAAAACCCTCTTCTCTTTCTCCATATGTACAAGCTATATTTATTTGAATAAAGTTGGGATGGGCAACATTCTTCTTCTATTGCTTAATCCGAATACAAATATGAATGGATTAATGTTAGTGACGAGAATCTTTGTACCAATTAAAATCCCACATTACAACGGTCACACGACTCACACGTGTCTGGTAAGGATCAAGATGTTAGATCATGGTGATCTATACCCGAGAGGCTAAAAGCCTAGAACACATAATTTCCAACAAAGAAGGCACACCATGCATGGGTGGCATCAAGGTAATTGGTCTTAAGGCCCATGTCGAGAAAACCATAGGTCTATAGGCCTAAATAGGTAAAGCCGAGGGGCATTGGGCGTGAAATTAGTTATTAGTTGTTGGCTTCTCTTTGTCCTCGGTCGCAAATTCTCTTCGTCTGTGGTGGTGAGTTCTCTTCTCCCATGGTGACGATTCCTTTGGATGATCTTAGCCGTGTCTTTATACTTCTCACACACCTATTGCTAGTAGTAAACATCGTATCTTCGCTTTATATTGTAACTTGGGCAAAAGTCCCTTTCATCAAAAAATAAATTCCTATAATAATGCAGATCCTCTTGTCCACTCTACCGTGTAGATTCGAAGAAAAAAACAGAGAATGACCGAAAAAAGCATTATAACAATATTTTGATCCAAAAACTCAACAAAACCTTTGAAATTGCTAAAAATTTCAAAATAAACGTGTAAAGATATATTTGACATCTAACTAACTCAAAAGAATCATTAACTCTCGATGCATGCTAGCAACAACTTTTTTTTTTAAAATTTATTTTTGAACAAAAATAGTCATAACTTTTAAAATACAATGTCCAAAATAAATTGACTATGTTAAAATAATAATAGCATAATTCAGCCTTAACAAGACACAAACAAAAAAAACATAGAATAATTGCGTCCTAATACTTTTCAACTCAATAATTTATTAAAATGTCGTTCGACGTTCTTTCAAATCTCGAAAATCATCTACGATTGATTCTATGGTAAACTTCTCAACCATTTCTGTATCAATTAACACAATCATAGAGTCTGAGAGAAAGTCGTCATCCATTTTAGTTCGAAGCCTTGTTTTGACAATATGCAAAGCTAAAAATGATCTTTATGTTGTCGCAGTAGAAACTGAAAGAGTAAGCACAAGCTCGATGATTTGATAAATAAGCGGGTATTTTATTGATCTTCTAATCTCTACCAACCATTGACACAAGTCAAAAAGAGTTGTCAAATTTGTGAATTATGGATAGTGAACTACATTATATTCATAATGTTGAAGTTACATTCTCAAATGTATCTTATCATGATCTGTGAAGTCTTCCGAATAAAATTTATCAACCAACTAACAAATATCATCAATTTTGAATGATTTATGTCCTTCACGAGGAACAACATAACAAGCATTTATATCAGGGACATCTATGTTGCGTGCCTCGCAAAATGAAATTAATCACCTTGGTAAGTAAAGCATCCCATCCAACATCTCTCCGTTTTTGGATGATTGCTTTAGTGGATGAAACAAGCTCCATGGCATTTACACTATTTTGAGATTGGTAATGCAAAGCTTGACCAAGTAAATCGGTGATCTCCATAATCTCTTTCATGAGATGCAAGATGAAGACAAATTCAAATGTGGTCAGACCCTCATAACTTATTTAAAAATATATATATAAGTGTTAGGGATTCTAGGTTTTTAAAATTTAAACTGGCAGCGGAATTAAAATTAGTTTAAAACTATTTCCTTGAATCCCTTTTAATTCTTAATCGCTGTTAGGAATCTTAAGAAGGTTGGAGGATTGTTACCTTTGAAGCGTGATTAATGAAGACACTATGTTGTAGTACTCTTCTTCCTGCTTCAATCCACCGGAACGGATCTTCAAAACTGTTTCTCCTTCTTCCTCAAAACCAAGCCCTAGTTTCAGTATTAATGGAGGTTAGGGTTTTTAGTATTTTAGAAGTAATTAGAATAGATGGAGAGGGAGGGGATGGGAGCCACGATTTTTAGAGGGGTGGTCCTCTAAAAATTGCCCCTCCCTTATATATTTAAGGGAGGCCATCCTAACCCTAATTCCAATTCCTAATTAGATCTAAACTGGGTCCCACTAAAACTAGCTAATTAATTTAGTTTCCTAATCCCTTTATAACTCTTATAAAATTAGGAACTAAAATAATAATTACAAGTTGGTCCACCAAGGACTTGTAATTGAACCCTCTAGGTTTAGTGGAATTAATATAAAACCCTCCCACTACTTAATTTATAAACAGTCCCTCCACAGTTTCTGATATTCGTAAAAACCCCTTAGCTTAGTAACATTTACAAGTCAGCACTATGGGGTAATTACTTATTTACCCTTAACCATCAAATGCATTGACATTAATATTTATTCTAATAATCTTCTAAACATTTTAGAAGATCACTGGCCAGTTTAGAATAATATTCCATGCATTGATTTAAGTGAATATCTTTGAAGTGGATTTCATGTTGAATATTATAATCCTACTATGAGATTACAGTCATCCATTTTGCTCAGAATATTGGATCACGTTTTTCGTCGATTGACCTCACTGTTTGCAAAACAAAACAACTGTGACCCACATGCAGGGTATATATATATTCTCAGAATTAAGGACTTTTATCCAAAGTAGTGTAAAAATACTTTAAATGAGCTGATATGAAATATAAAGTATTTTTCGACGATCTAGTTCAATGTATTCCAAATACATCAATATACAAGTCTAGAAGTCTCTACTTCTGTGATGGAGATACATCACATCACTTACGTGATCGACTTCAGTATATTATAGTCTTCCAAATAACGTGTTGTTTATTTAGACCATGAACAAAGCATTAACTAATGAATCATATCTCTCCTCATATACAACACTTGTATATGAATAATTCATCGAAATTATTAATCTCGCGATGCATGTTAAATATGATAAATTAAATTAATGATAAATCAAGTAACCATAGATGTCAAACTTGTTGTTTTTAGGGCATAACCCCAACAATAAGTTCAATCTTGAAAGTTTAAACCCTAAATCCAAATAAAATAGAGGTTAATTATTTAAAAAAATACTAGAAATAAACAAGTTCTTCTATACCTGTTTGAGTTCCAACTTCTACTTCCAATTGGTTTTTGTAAGTTTGTATAAGAAAAAGAAAACAAAAAAAACTATGGTTTAATGGCGCTATTGGCTAAAGACTAAAGGATCAATTAGAGACAGGGAAAAAAAGAGGAAAACCAAGGGTCTTTTAATCCTAAGGACCAATAAATCAACATAAATAAACACCCTAATGGATAATGGTAATGGATGTAGCTAGGTGGACCAAGTGGATTTTGCATTAAAATTAGTTTTAGTTGGCCCATTTGTAGTTTATAGAAATTATAAAATACCACTATATATAATATATTAAAAAATTCTAAAATATTGGGGCCATGGCCCCTTTTTGCCATATGGTGGCTATGCCCCTGCCAAATATACACCTTTATAATGATAAAAAAGATAAAATAAGGGCATAACTTGATTAAAAGTGCACCCAAATAGAATAAACAACTATTTTGAAATTCACCTTTGTATTAGGGGTGTGCATTGGGTCAATCCACAACTAATCCAATGTCTAATTAGTTTCTACAATTCCCATCCATTTTTTCAATTACATTTTATATAAAATAAAGATGGGTCATATGATATGGTAAAATAGACATGTTATAGACATGGTCCATGTGGGGGCCCACATGAAAATGATCTGATGGTGTGATCAGGACATGCTTAAATAGACATATTTTAATAGTATATAGTTTATGAATTTTAAATTATGGCATAAGGTCACTACATTGTGCCATGACCATGTGACCACATATTGTGGCTTTCTGTTACGACCAATGCAATGACCTTATGTAATGGTAGCCGATAAAATAGGTTTTAGCAAGGGGCTATAGTGGCTGCTTATGAAGTACGAATTCTTCTATAAGGCAAATGTATCCGTGTTCTGTCATGTATTTAGTTAAAAAATTCAAAAAATTAAACTTGTGATGTGTTTGTGTCCCCTCGCCGTGTCCATGCTTCATAGGTGGTTGTGCCATGACCAAGAGTCATGTCATGACTAGCCCTAAAACTTGGGAAGCAGCACTGACACTTTGATTTCGGAAGAGTGTCCATGTTGAACATATATCCTGCCACCGGTAAATTTTGATTTCGAGCAACAGCTTCAAACTGATCGCAAGTAAAAATATATATGCTTTAGTGAGGATGTATGATGGTTATTAGTAAAGAGATGTATTACTAGGGGCCAAAACGTATCGTACCGGTAAAGTTATAGCGCAAAGTTTTTCCATCTAAAATTTTGATTTTTACTGACGAATTCAAAATAACATCCAATAAAAATATGTTTTAATAAAGGTATATGGTGGCCACCGGTAACAGGTTCTATTACTAGCACCGAAAAAATTCCCGCCAATAAATTTAATTTTTAGCGACAGATTCAAATCGACCTCCGGTAAACATATGCTTTAGCGAAGGTATAAGGTGACCACCAGTAAAACTATGATTTAGCGAGGGGTATATAGTTGTAGCCGATAAAAGGTTGTATTACCGGAGGCCAAAATATTCCGCTGGTAAAATTATGGCTCAAATTTTTATCTATCCAAAATATAATTTTTAGAGTCGGATTCAAATCGACCTCCGGTAAACATATGCTTTAGCGAGTGTATATTTTGGCTACTGGTAAAAATATGATATACCGAGGGTATAGAGTGGTCGCCGGTAAAAATATGATTTAGCAAGGGGGTAGATGGCAGCCACTAGTAAAAGGTTGTATTACCGGGGGCTAGAAAGTATCCCGCCGATAAAGATTTTGGCACAAATTCTCCCGCATGGAATTTTAATCTATAACGACGCAATATAGCTGACTGCCAGCAAAAATATATTTTAGCGAGGGGATACAGTGGTCGTTCGTAAATTTTAGATGTACAATATATAGCGAAGGCCTCCCCTTGGTTGTCGGTAAAAGTAAGTATTATCGAGGGATTTCAAGGACTACCGGTAAAAGTTGGTAGCTAATAATGGACCTCATATTTTTAGCGCCGGTTGTATGTCAAACGCAGGTAAAGATAGGTTTTAGCAATGGTTTTTTCTGGCCGCCGATAATAGGTGGCCACTAAAGCCCAATTTTCTTGTAGTGACGATATGGTTCTTTTTGAATGACACTTTTTGCACTACAAAAAAAGAGCTCTTTAGTGATAGAAATTTGCGACGGTATATTTGAACCGTTGCTAAAGATCACTATTACCGACGGTATTTAAGCTACACCGTCACCAATAATCTTTTTGCGACGGTTAGGTCTAGCATTTGCGACGGAGAATTCACGTCGCTATAGTCCTCCAAGTTATAAGCTTTCCCTGTTAGTTTATACCTCCATTCGCGACAACCTTTTTTCTGTCGGAAAAAGGGCTTTGGCGACGAATTTAGCCGTCGATATACATCAAAATATGCGGGGCCTTCTTAGCGCGAAAATTTTCGGGAGCGCGAATTTTTTTCCTACGGATTATTTTCAGTTTTCCGTCGGAAATATTTGCAAAATCTTTAAACGTAACTTAAAATATAATCAGTGGTTGATATATATGATGTTTTGTCTCTGAATATGTTTAGGATTGTGGAAGTTTAGCTTACTTTTGTTTCTCTTGTAAGATGTGACATGAATGACTAATTTGAATCATTTGGTATAGCTGTGATGGCTTCAGACTATAGGATTGTTTGAAGTGTGGAATTTCTTTCCTGACATTTTCTTTCATTGGTAAAAAGCTGAATGGCATTTTCAGATTGATCATGGTTAATAGCTATATATTTGTATGATAATTATTTCTATTATCTTGTTTACAGGTTCTTCCCTTGCTAATGAAAGCGATCGGATGGCAAGGCGGCAGTATACTAGTTCTTGAGAGTAAAACATTTCGTTGTTGCTGGAAATTGAGCAAGAGATGCGCTTGTTACTCAAGGACTGAAGTTAGTAATTTTATATCATAAAACCATTCATCAGTTGAAAGTATTTGATCTATTAAGACTATTATCTATTATTTTTTGACATGGTTAATAGAGAGGATTAACTGAACACTCTTTGGTTGGCATGGTTAGTTGGTTTTTGAAATGTTCTTATCAGATTACCTATTTTTACTCTGGAATTTACAACTATTAGGTTATAACAATGGCTAATAGATTACATTATTATTTTATTATGAGCATAACACTCTTATGTATTGTAACACTCCTATGTATTGTCACATGAGTAGAAGAGGTTTGCAAATTACTAATTACTCAAAAATGGTTCATTATTGTACTTCACAAAAAGGAAGCACCATCAAAAGCAAACTAATAAATTTGCGACGGTGCAGGCCATCGCAAAAAAAATTTGTGTTTTAGTGACGGAGTCTTACTATTAACGACGACTAAATACCGTATAGGAAAGTCAGGTTTCGTCTGTTTAGTGGCCTTTTTGTGACGGTTTTTCCGTCGCTAATAATAGCTAAAACCGTCGCCAATACTATTGCAGACAACGGCTTATAAGACGGAATGTTTGCCGTCGCGAATGATCTTTGGCGACGATTTTTTACTTTTAGCGACGGCTTTATACCGTCGCTAAAGACCTCTTTTTTTTGTAGTGTTGTATGTTAGAAGTTTTCAAATAAACTGTTTTTTTTTTGTAGATATAATATTATCATTATTTATAAGATGTCCACCAAAAATCAGTTTAATTAGAAATATCTAATCCTCCAAGCAAATCACTTTAAATATCAACCGTTCATTCACACTAAAAGTTTAGATTAGTGTTCGTGGTGCTAAAAGTCTCCAATTGACCTATTTTTTTTAAATATAATCCAAATAATATATATAAGGTAAATATAAAAAAAATCAGCCAATTTAGACAACCTTAAAGAACTAAACAAAACACAAAACCTTTAAGTTTATGTTAACAAAATCCATGTAGAAAAGTAAGTGTTCAAAAAACTTTAACGTCACAATTATATTTTGATGAGGTTATAATTCGTTCAGTGGAAATATCTGACTCAAAGTACAACGTTTAGGATTATAATTTTGAGTAAATTTGATGAATAATGAAAGAATATTTTGAAATATGTCCTTAAATAAGGAAAAAAACAAAGAAGAAAAAGCTCATATCATATGTTTGAGCCTTTTTCGATGCCAACACAAGTATGAACAAAGAAAAATAAAAACTGACTTTTGTGGCAGAAAGGGACAATCAGGTCCGAAATTACTTCACATCTCCAGGAGAGAGATGGTGAGATGTAGAAGATAAGGTACAAATTCTATGGCCCCTAAGATTTCAAAATTCTTGCAACACCTGTTTTTTTTTTTATCCTTGCGTGAGATATATAGATGGTGGCCGACATCCCTAATTCAATTGAGATGTTATTCGTTAAAACAACCGTTTGCTCGATTAGTTTACATATTTCGTTTTGACACGAGAGTTTCTGGGTTTAAACCTTGCAGGTCGTGCATGGTCTTACCACAAAGTTTGGCGTGGTTTCTGTGCTTCCTTTTCCTGCATCCATTCATGGCGAGTTATTGTGGTGATTTATCTGCGCTTCTTGTTAGGAACTCTAACCCCTTACATCAAACGAAATAATATAAGGAAAGAAGAGAAATTTGCACATATTATATTTCTAAGGAAAACTCTAAAGTCGAAAAAACCTTTCAAACTGCACAATTCTACTATAATTAGAGAATTTCGTTACAACTCTTAGCACTAGCCGGAGTAGAGCATACAGAGGCTAAACATAATTAGAAATCTTAATTCTACTAGAAGCAGGAAACTTTCTAAGCCAGAGGCTTTCAAACATCATTGGGACTCATGCACGTATACCAAATGTTTCACGAACACAAACAACACCACAAACCCGAAAAACAGTAAAAAATTATAAACTATTTATGGGACCCACCATCGGCTTAGGGATGGCCAGCGACCAAATAAACGGATGAATTCAAAAGATGTGAATCCTAAATAAATATGTGGGTCCCATTATTTCCCATTATTTGCCCTCCAAGTCTACATTATCATATCCATGTGGTGCTACAAAGAGGATGAGAAAATTTTGGCAATTTATTTCATACGTGATCTCAAAGTCAAAGGTTTAATTTTCTTATGGGGTATGAAGGGGAAGGTTTTTGAGGGATTTAAAATTTTCTTGTTATACTAATTGTTTATTATTTGATATTCAATAAGTATTCACCATTTTCACCTCAAAAAAAAAAAAATATCCATGTCGTCATGGGACCATAGATTAGTATAAAACAATAAGGGACTGCCATCTGTTATATAGTTAGTCTGGACCCACGTTACATTTTTGGAAAACGTGTGGGTCCCATTATTGCCATGACAAGTCTACAACGAGCTAAAATGACAAAAAAAAAAAAAAGAAAAGAGAAGAAAAGAAAAGATGGCGCCAAATCTTCTTGCCGCCCTTCAGTAGCCTTCTAAAGAGTCTAAACTACTCAAAAGAAGAACATGAGAGGTACATTTTATAAAGGGTGATGCAAATTATAAAAGTGCATAATTCAGTAAGAAATGTTATAAATTTAGCATTTCCGTTTTACAAAGCTGAACCGGTGATCAAATCCAAATTTGGTCGAACCAAGGTTGAATGATCGTTTTTAAACCGCTTTTATATCTAGGCCAATTTATCTCAGGGTTTGACCCAATCATTTAACCTAAAATTAGGGGTAGGTTTGGCAAGCATATTTGATATGTCAAGACGACCATAATTTCTTAACCCGAGTTAAAAATACCAGGCGATCCAATATATAAAAAACACTCTGCACATATTTTTTATGTTGAGTTCCTTTTTTATGTTTGGTGTGTTCCTTAGGCTGAGTTTATATTAAATAAGTGCACACATTAGAAGGCTAAAATTTACTTATTAACACTCCACTTACTATTACACCTAGCTAACACTTGCTTGTGGTCCGACATTAAGATTATCGAAGAGCTGATTTTGATCTACATAAAAAGAATATTATCCTCACAAAAAATCAGCCATCACTTCGTGTGAATCTTAATCTAAGGCATGTATAAGAAGAGTGTAATTAAGAAAAAAGTGAGTGGAAGTTGAACATGTTACAAGGGTGTTTGATAATGTATATATATACTTGAGACTGCAGATATAAATAGCCAGTCCATCTACAATAAAGATAGGATGCTGCTATTGACATTTAAATATGTGTTTGATAATGAATATATATACTTGAGACTGCAGATATAAATAGCCAGTCCATCTACATTAAAGATAGGATACTGCTATTGACATTTAAATATGAGATAAGGGCAACTGTTAAATATTGTCAAAATTAGTCTTTTACGTTAACTTTGTAAAAATAACAAATAGATGAGGGTTATCAAATTTAGTCAAGCCCATTAAATAAATAATTATTTGACCTTATGTTCACTGGCCTCCTAGAAATCCTAACCACCTATAATAAAAAAGTTAAATTTTGTTCGGCTCTCTTTCGTTGAACATATCATCGTCCTAGATTTTTTTTTTAAACCAAGTTAAAACTTACAAAAATCATAAAAAAATTGGATTCACCATAGTTTTAACTCTAGAAAATAAAAACAAAATCTAAAACTATTGAAAACTCGATTTACCTGGTCAATGAATTTTAGATTTTGGGTTAAGTTTGAGATTTGAGGGTATTGAGACCGAACAATTTTGAAGGTTTTCGATTTAGTCAATAGATCTTAACCAGCCAAAGATAGCTCCAATGATTTCAATGTATACCCTTATCTAAATACAGTAGCTCTTATCACTCAGTGTCATTGTCCTATTTATTGATTTCATTAGCAGCCTCCTAAAGATACTATGCCTTCATATTTTCATCATAGGACATAGACATTTTCATTTATATGCGTAGTCAGTTTTTATATTTTATCTATACATCTTTATATTTTATCAATACGTACAGTGATCATTATGTAAAAAACACATACAATGTATGCCGATCCACCTGCGAAAATTGAAACAAGATTTATTTTAATATACTCACAGGATATAACTTTTTTTTTTTCTTTAAAATTTTAAATGTTATATAATAATAAGATTTCAAATTCCATCAAAAGTTAGTTGAGAATTAACGGTAAATTATATTATTTAAAAAATTAGCTTTTGGATCTTCATGTGAGCCTACAATAATAACTAAGGTGCTATATAAGAAGAAAAAAAAAAGGTCTAAATGAGTCTGTTATAAGCATGGAGAGAACATCATTCAGGAGATCAAGATTACGATTTATTCTTGGGGGCGGTCACATGACTTGTTCAAGAGTAACAATTAACCCGGGGTAGATTTGAGAAACTATTATTTTATATATATGAAAAGTATTATTTGTACAAAAAGTAAAGAAATTTTTGGGTTCACATGGTTTATGGTTAGATCTAAGTGCTTATTTTGGTGTATTTGTTCTCCTCATAACGTAGATCATCTTTACCCAATATTGGCCCATTATAAGACTTCTAACCTCACCAAAATTGATTAAAAATCGACGGTCATTCATTTAAACCGAATTGTTTTCTTCACCATTGATTTATAATTGACTTTTTATGGAATTAGAAGGTTTAGAATATGGTGATTTTTTGTGAGGCTGATTTACATGGCGAGATAAAATTCTCGTTAAAAATCAGCCTTTGGATCGTATCCATGTTGACCTCACAAGGCTTCGAAATCGGCCTTATTAGTCTCTTTGTCTAAATTTTCTTGTCAAAGTAGCATAACTCTTTATATGCAGTGTCCCATTCATTAGTTGCGTTATGTTAGGATTACCCACTCAAATAGCCAGTCCCAGTTACTATATAAAAGGTGATAAATTTGTCAAAAAAATAAAATTTTACATAAAGTCTTCAAGACCACAACTTTTTACCCCGATCATCTCAACCTTAATTGTCAGTTGCATAGAGACGACCTCATCTTTGCATCAACCAAAATTTTACATTGATTCATCAACATCAAAATTTGAAGTAATATTAGCCCCACCTAATATAAATTTCTGAATCCGCCCCACTCTATCTTCAATTGGAATGGGAGGATTTGTTTTGATTAGGGCATAGTGTTCTTTTTTATTCCCTAGCTGTTCTTTGTTTGTGGTAATGCTGTTCCACATAAATTGGGTAGGTTTGCTATCTCGAGTAAATGTAACTCTTCTTGGGAGGGTGTCCCTCCTCGTATTACTGGTCTATCATTTGAATAAAATTATCTTCTGTTCCCTCAGAAATAAAAACCTTCCATTTTATATAAGGGTCAGATTATATGGCCACCCCTGTTTGTGGGGTCCACATGTAATGCATTTATATTTTATTATATTTAAAAATTAGCTCATTCTAAAACTTTCAACCTCCTAAAATTAGCCCTTAAAAAATTTACAAGTTTTAAACTTTTATTTTGACCGTTGATTTGAGGTAACTATGTTATTTTAATCATGTAGATCATTCTTTCAAAAAATTAACTCCTAGATGCATTTTTATGTTGGCCCCATAAGAGGGGTTTTTAAAGGGGGCCGGGCTATATAACCCGACCTCTTATATAATGCAGCTGAACCACTTTAATCTACTAAATTACATAGTATAATACCTCTATATAACTAATAGTTTGTTTGGATGGGGTTTTAAGTAAGGATTTTGTGGACACCATAAATGTTTTGGCAAACAAACCATAAATAAATTTTGGAGCCTGTGCGACGCACTACTTGCACCACCTCAGGCACGGCATGCATGTAATTCCCTCCTTCTAACAAAAAGGAAAATAATTCTTTACCCAAAGAGGCAAAGACCAAAACGAACCTGTTGCAATCCAGTCCAGATTTCAAAATCCCTTACCGACTATATGAAGTGTCCATTTGTGGTTTAAGAAAATCTAGATCGAAAACCCCACAAGTTGAGGAGGAGTTGGTCCCCATGCATAGACACACAAAGTTAAAAGAGATGAGAAATAATTATTTTTCATGGCTGGTATTGCTCGATCGAGTCTATATATATATATATATATATATATATATGAATCATGACAAATATGAAATATTTCCAATTATCACTCGTATGTCGTATATATACATATTATTTTTGTCCATGAGTTCGATCCCAATATGCTCACATAGTACACATCTTAATTATAATTTATAAAGATCTAGATATATCCAACTAGACGATCGATCACACGTACAATAGTTGATTACGTATTTGTTATTTTCGAATTTGTTAACAATTATATATAGTCGGTACATGTATTGCACGTCAATTATAATAAAAAAATAAAAAACTTATTATTCTGTAGATGTGAAAAAATGGGACAGAATAATGTGCATGTCTACGCGTGTGAGAGAGAAATTCAAGGTGAAGAAACTATATATTGGGTTCAATAACGCCATATAGAAGGAATTAAAAGATAAAAAAAAAATGTTGAATTCGTTGCCATTGTAATTCGGACCACAGAGTATTATTAAGTTTGTGGAGACTAGATCAAGATCTTATATATTCGGTTGTAAGGTATTAATTTATTTTTCCACGCGGGATTAATCTCAACATGATCCTTTATGTGTGAGTTATTTTGAGCTTAACATGTATTTTTTCAAGTGACGTACATAGAGCATGCATGGTTTTTAGGCCTATCACTTGTGGCCTACTTTAATACCGTATTAAATTTGTGGCATCGATCGAACTCAAAATTAATTAACTATGAATGGAGAAGCCCATAATCTTATATATTAAGTTGCAAGACATTTATCATCATCCAAAAACACATTCTCGATCTCAATTAATTATATAGATATTTATAGATATTTTTTAAATGTACGTGTAAAAGCTTGGAACAACTCACCACATTTTCTTCATCTGTGTATGAATAATTTCATAATCAAATTATCTCCTCTTATGGATTTTTTGTTGTATCAAAAGGGATATTTATCGACACCCAACTTATTACTTGTTACACCTAAGATTCTTGCATTCCGTTTACACCTGCCTATGGGGCGCCTATGGAAGTGAAGGCAAGGCTATTTTCAATTTTCTTCAGTGAGAATTATTTTTTTTCATGTTGATCATCCTCATAAAAATTACCTCGTTATAAAATTTTAATCTCCTAAAGAAAGTTGGTTGACTATATTCATGTTAAAATGCATAGAATTTCAACCACCAATTTTCGATGGATTTAGAATATTTGATTTTTCATGCAGATGATCACCCACGGGTGGGTGTAAGGGTAATAATGTAAGAAATAAGTTGGGTATGTCGCAAGTGACAAGTAACAAGTTTGGTGTAAATATCCAGAAGTTTGTAGGCATCCAACTCAAAACTAATTGGCAATAAGTGGAGTGATCCAAGATCTTATATATTGGGTTGCAACTTCCAAGGCTTTCATCATCCTATGTGAGATTATTCTCAACGCTCCCACCTCATGTGTAGCGTTATTATGAGCTTGACGTACGTGTCGACTTTTGGACTTATTACGTGTGGTCTATTCCGTTACCATATTAAGTTTATGGGGCATTCAACTTAAAACCAATTGGCAATCTATAGAAAAACCTAGCTTCTTATATATTAGGTTGCAAGCTAGACTTTCATGTTCTCAGGGACTATTCTCAAAATCACTACTCTCTAGCTCTCTCTCTTATCTCTCTCCAGTTCACACTATAAATAGGCCCGCGCTAGACATGTTAAGTGAGTAGAGAAGCAAGTGTTAGGGTTGAAAGATCATCAGTTAATCCGCATCCCGACTTGGTCTAATATGAGGATGAAGTTCAGTTTCAGTTTTCTCTTCATCTTCCTTTTGAACTTAGGAGTTTTGCTCACTACTTCTCTTGCTTGTCCCTCCTGCTCAATTCCCACTCCTCCTCCCAATATCCCCAGACTGCCTCCTAAACACCCTCCCAATGTACCTAAACCACCCGCCCCAAAATTGCCATCTCATCCGCCACCGACTGTGACACCTAAGCCACCACCACCGAAGGCTCCGGTTGTCAACCCACCACCAAAGACTCCAGTTGTCAAACCACCACCGAAAGCTCCGGTTGCCAAGCCACCACCGAAGGCTCCGGTTGTCAAACCACCACCGAAAGCTCCGGTTGTCAAGCCACCACCTCCACCAACACCTTGTCCGCCACCCACAGAGGTTCCCGTTGTCAAGCCACCCCCTTCTCCGGTGGTGAAACCATCCCCTCCACCTCCAACTCCACTTCCACCTCCAACTGCACCTGCAACTCCAACTCCAACTGCACCTCCAACTCCACCTCCAACTCCACCACCAACTCCACCACCACAGCCGACGCAAGAAATGTGCCCAATTGACACTCTAAAACTAGGCGGGTGCGTAGATTTGTTGGGTGGTATAGTGCAAATTGGGATAGGAGGCAGTGTTAAGGAAGAATGTTGTCCAGTGCTGAAAGGACTTGTTGATTTGGACGCCGCAATTTGTCTTTGCACCACCATCAAAGCCAAGCTTCTTAATCTCAACATCATCTTACCTATCGCTCTTCAAGTTCTCATCGACTGTGGGAAGGAACCCCCTCCAGGATTCCAGTGTCCTACCTAGCTACCTAGCTAAGCTACTTTCATTTTTAGTAGGTAACTAAAAGTTTCAACAATTCTCTGTTGACCCAATTCAAATGTGCGTGAACAAAACCCACGTTCATGATTGGTTGTTTTTGAAAACAGCAGTTACTTCACTTGTACTTCATTAATGCAAAAGGAATAAATTTAGACATGCAATCAATAATCATCATGTACGTGGTGCATGCATGTTTTTGTTACATATGTTGGGTTTGTTGCTTAAGGTTGGTAAAAAAAATTGGAAATTGACCCACGTAATAATCATTGACAAGTGTAAGCTCCATTAATAACCAAAATGTTTAGGTCGGCGTGTAGCCCCTAATTAATAGAAATGATTCATAGACTGATGTTGATTAAAATAATGAAGAGATTATGGTCACAATAAAATATCATTGGGATCATCTCCATGCAACCCCAATAACAAGAGCCGATTGTAACTAAATAAATAAATTTTTTGATTTGGTGGGACTAATTAAATAAAAGAGATTATTTTAAGAGTGGTGCTTTTGGTAACGATAAATGGTGAGGATATTATTGATGCTAATGTGAAGTTATTGCGGGAGTCAAATCGTATTCCTTTTCTTATCGACACATTCCAAATCTAAATAAGGTTAACCGCAAAGTTTTAGATCCAAGTATCGAATCACCTGAGGCATAGTTGACTGATTCAATATTAGAATTAGGGGTTGTCCTCCACCTAGGGGTTAAAGCTAGACGGGATGAACCCGACTAAGTTGCGACCAACTCGACATTGGTTGGGCTTGGAAAAAAAATTCTTGAGCACGAGTATGGGTTCGGTCGGAGAAAGAGCCGGCTCGAGAATTATCTAGACAGTCTCGGGAATCTGAGTTGATAATTAATTCATACGTATGATTCTTTATTATTAATATATCTTATTAATTCTTGGGCACGGGCAGTGGCGGAGCCAGAATTTTTTTTGGGTGGGGCACTTAGAGAACTTTTAAAAAAAAACATGATTTTTAAGCCACAATCTACAAACAACTTTTTCTACTCTTTTCTCTTGCCTATTTTTTATCTAATAAATAATTAAAATAATAATTATTGACAAATAAAAGTTTTAAAATTTCACTATGACAACAATCAAACTACCATTATTCCATCTCTATGAGATTTAAAAGAAAAATAGAAGATCAAAAATACTAAAAGCAAAGATATGTTACTT
>MVGT01000739.1:313748-334272 GCA_002174775.1 Macleaya cordata | reverse complement strand
ACTGAGTTCTCCGATTCTGAGTGATCCTCCCCCTCATATAGCACCACTTTACTACTACACTTCAAGCTTTCTGTACCACACACATTCTCAGTGAGCTGCTGCAAATTTTTATTTATAATAATCGATTCTCTCACTCCGTCAAAATCCCTGGAGCCCGCATGGTCATCACAGGGTGGAATACCAGTCACTCTGACAGGGAGCCCTCTAGTTCAAATGTTCTTGCTGCCGTCAGAGTAGCCCCTCCCACTATTGCTTAGATTAATGGAGTCAAGGTGGTCCAGAACCTTTCCAGGTAGATGGGTCATCGAGTTGCCTCCCCCTTCTGCCGAAACAGACGGACCAAGGGCTTGATTACCATCATTGTGAATTAAAATATTAACTTGTGTTTCCCCACTTCTCATGGTCGGCATCAACCCCATCTTTGGCAGCCCTCCATTACCGTGTGCATGTTGGACCATGTTGACTTGTAAAGTGTTAGACAGCATCTCCCTTGTTGTTGTGGCCGACACAACCCCATTTGAAAGCAGGCTAACATCAGTAAGACCATCATGGCCTGTAATTTGTAGGCTTTCTTTAATAAAAGGTTGCTGCACATTGTCGCCCACATGAGCTGAGTCTGTCGGCAGCACGTTAACAGTGATAGCTTCTACCGGAAAGCAAACCGGTAGGCTCTCCGGTCATTGAGACTGCTCATCCGATGGTTCCGAGTTGCTGAGATTCAAGTTGCATTCAGCCAGAGTGGAAGACCTTGTTGTCCCATCTTCTACAGAGATAGCAGGAGCACAAATAGCGGTCAGAACCTCCTCCGCCGGTAAGTCAGCAAGTAACGAGAACCCCGAAGGCGTGCCGCTATTCAGGGGGAGTTGTTTAGCGCGCACCGCCATCTTCTTGCGAGAGACCCGCTCCCAACCCTCATCAGAGTGAGAGGTAGGATTAGTGCTAGTTGTGTGGGTAGGCTGTTGTTTTTGTACCCAAACCTGGGTAACTTTGCTAGCTTTTAGCAAGGGAAACGCGTAGATGAGTGACCAAACGTTTTGCAAGATGAGCATTTCTGAGGCTTCCAAGAATATTCAGTAGTTACGTTGACTTTTCGGTGCCCATCAATGAGAACCGGAATTGCCTCTAACAAGATATCATCAGCTGAAACTTCTACACACACCCGAGCAAAAGATCGCCGATCACCTGAGGCTGTGAGATTATCCATCATAATCGGCTTGCCTATAGCACTAGCAATTGAACTTAACCCCTTAGGATTCCACATGTGTAAAGGGACATTTTTGAGACAGACCCAGATTGGGATGGACTTCAGAACAGCAATTTCTTGTTCCAAAAAAGGTTGCCATGTCCGAACAATAAATAGACGGTTCGCAATGTATACAGGACCATGTTCAAGGGCCATTTGACGATCTTCATCACAGGAGAACTTAAATACGAAAGCAGATTGACCATGGATAGTTAGCGAGAACTCACCTTTTAAACCCCAAACCTTTACTAGTGATTCTTTAACCAAAGAGTATGGTAGACGACGACCAACAAAAGATCCGATCAAAAACTCATCACATGTCCGAATTTGCTCTTTGTAATCGTCCGATGAGATGGTTACCATTAGCTTCCCCTCTACCGAAGTTGGAGGGATAAAACTCAGCACCGCCGACGATGACAAGCGTTTGGAGGAGGCAAAGAGAGACACCCACGGCACATTAGGGTGGGCATGATTCGTACTAGAAAGCGATGAAGGACCAGCAGCGAGGTTGAGCGGTTCAGCAGCTGTGGCATCCAACTGAGGTCCTCTACTCTCTGACCCTATCAACCGAGGATGAGCTGATAGGGAAGGTGCAGGATCGTCCGGAGGCTCCAGCATGGTATCACCCCGAGGACAAATGGGGCACGAAGGACTAGTCGCCGAGCTCAGCCGTACTATCACTCATCAATCAACACTTGCGTACCTGGTTCGCCTTGGACTTCTTGTGCTGCGCGCAAGAGAGATCTTTCTTCTCCAGAGGTCCAGAGATATGTTACTTGTTTATAATAATATAATGTATGCACTTAAACTAAAACACAACTAAATGATATAACTAAAAAAGAAAAAAAAATTAAGAATTAATAAGAAAAAATTACAACAAAAATTGAAGATGAATCTTACTTGATAGTTATTCTCAATCTCAAATTTATTTTGATGTATAAAAATAACTCCACTTTTTTCTTAGCTTTCTAGGGTTTGTTTTAAAACACAAGACTCAAAAGATTTGAAGGAAGATGAGAAGCTCGTTGATGGAAAAAAAATCGTATAAAAAAGAATAAAAAGTGTTTCAAATAAGTGAATAACTCAAAAGATTAAAAGTGGGGTCCACTATAAGTAAGGCAACTAAAAAGTAGAGTCTACAATTTTTAAAACGAATTATAACTAAGTAATAAAAAAAAGACAACATATAATATATTTTATTGTTAAAAAGGGTGGAGCACTTTTAGATAGGAACAAATCTAATACCTTAGATTTCTCAAAACTTTGGGTGGGGCACGTACCCCTCCCAATTGACATGTAGCTCTGCCCTGGGCACGGGTTCTGGCGCCTCGGTTAGAACACCAACCAACCCTACCTCCACCAATGGTTAACCATGCTACATGGATGTTTGGCAACTACTTAAGAACTTGCATTTTTTGCCTCTAGAAGTCGAAAACGAACTATACGTAAGTTCAAGGCTGAGGTACTGTGACTCTTATATATTAATAGAGATAATGAATATAGAGAACAGATACATGGCCCCTATATTAATTTTGATGAGGGAGGTTTGGGTATCCGTAGGCTTGAAAATATTAACAAAAGCATGCTCATGAGACTATACTGGAACATCCTCGCTTCGGAAGATCAATGGGCAAAATTCTTGAAAGGAAAATACCTAAATGTAAATGGAGAATGGTCCACCTGCTACAGAAAATCATCTATTCTTCCGGGTCTAAAATGGGTGGCTAACTACATCAATGAACACACCAGGTGGGTGATTGGCGATGGCTCTTGCATTAAAATTTGGACAGATTGTTGGTGCTCAGATACTCCCATCAAGATTCAGTTTAAAGTTCCTGAGGGTGTGATCGACAAAAATTCTAAACTCTCAGATATTATAATAGATGGTCATTGGTGTATTCCCCCAAGTATTGATGTTCTGCTCCTGAGAATGGGAATTGATTCTACCGCATTGCCTCCACCAATTGGAGGTCCAGATCAGAGGATTTGGAGTCTCGATGCTACAAGGTAAGTTTACAACTAAAAGTGCTTTTAATCTGATAAGAAACCATCACCAGAAGGTTGTTTGGGCCAAATGGATCAAGATTAGCTGTGTCCTCCCTCGCATTAGAACTCAAGTCTGGAAAATTCTAAGTGAAGTTTTAGAATAATGTGATTTTTTATCTATGTGGTGAGGAAAATATCCTCGTTAAAGACCAATCATAGATAATCTAGCTCTATGTGGCCCCTCAAAAACTTTGTTTTAAATATTGTCAACAAAACCTTGGTTGCGGAGCCTAACTCATATAATATAACATAAATATATTAAGTTATCGGAAATAACTTTATAATATGATTGGATAGGAGGAATTTTGTATAGGAATTTAGGTTTTGGTGGAAACTTTAGATTTATAACATGATTTTTAACTAGTTTTCCACCAAATACATGGTCCCCACCAAATCCCTACCTTATATCCCCCATCTAAACAGACTATTAAAGAATTTAAAATTTTATTAATAGAAAAATCTATTGCCTCCCTAGTATTTTTTTTTTTCAACACCCCATTTGGTGTTTACCCCATCCTATAAATCTACATGGTGATGGTAAGGGGTTTTTGTTAATTTTTTTGTTTTTGGTTTTTTGAGTATTCAACCAACTTTTTAAAGGAAAGTTAGAGTGGCTGTAGAATTTTTCTTTGTTAAATTTTTCAGGTTTAAAATTACCTATAAAAAAATGCTTTTTACGAAAAAATTTATGACATATATATCTCACAAATTAAATTGGGTATAAAATCCAACATTTCATCTCTTTTGCTCTTTAACTGGAACATATCCAAAATGGCAATCCGTTGGATAGTTAATATATAGGGCCCTAATTTTACATGTTCTCTTCGGGCCCCTGAACCTCAGAGACTGCTTTGTCTACATTCTTGTGAGATCTTTTACACAAAAAATTGGCTTTTGGATCATCTCTATCTCTATGGAAACCCACAACAGAATGTAAATATATTGTAATAAAAACTAATTATCATGTTCCTTACCATAGTAACAAAACGCCCAAACATGCTGGCGCTCCCGCTCCCAAACCGCGTATTCGCGTTTTGGGAGCGGGAGCGCCGTCAATCCGCGGTTCGAGAATTGTCGGAGCGCGGTTCGTGAATTTTCGGAGCGCCTAATCACCAAAATACTTTCAAATGTCTAATTTTTTTTGTTAAGGTTGTCCAAATGGACTAATTTTTTTACATATACGTTATTTATACTATTTGGATCATATTTCAAAAAAATCAGCTCAATCGGAGACTTATATCACTACAAACACTTAATTTTGACTTTATAGTGTGAATGAACGGTTGACATTTAAAGTGATTTATTTGGAGGGTTAGATATCTCTGATTGAGCTGATTTTTGGTGGACATCTTATAAATAATGATAATATTATATCTAAAAAAAATCAGATGATTTGAAGACCTCTAACTTGTAAAAAAACTCGTTCAAAAATAACCACTCGTTCAAAAATAACCTTATTAAGTGCCCTTAAAGCACACGTTATATGGTTGTGTTTCTCACTTACTTTTTAGTTAGTAAAAGTTAATTTATTCCATAATAAAATATAATTAATATGAGAAACAATAAATTTTAGTTATTATATATATAGTATCCTTTAAATAGTATTAATATAGTTAACAAATAAGAAATATAGAAAATAATAATTTTTTAAAAATAGAATATTATTACAAAAAATACTTAATAAAATTTAAAAATTGTTTTACTAATTATTCAATAATTTTGTTAATAAAAATTTATTTAATAATCTAGTTAATCATAATCTAGTCAATGGTAGTCAATTAAAATTTTAACTACGTGAGAGTAAGTTAGGCGCTCCGAGCCTTAGGCATTTTTAAATTTGACGCTCCGACGCTCCCGCTCCCGCTCTCGCTTCCGCTCCTGCTCCGCGCTCTGGTTACTTAGTTCCTTACCTTCTATATTATTTGAAGGGGCTTCCGCATATGAACAGTGTGTCTTAAGTGGCTCGCTTAAACCGAGCCAAATAAGAAAAAAGGAGGAGAGAGAAAAGGGGAGGAGTGAGCCTTTTTGGAGAGGATGATGCTACACTTACTGCAAAGTGTATTGTAAACTTTACTGCAAAGGCTATTTAGGAGGGTATTTATATCAATTTAGGAATGACGCAAATCATGAGGAATATGAGATTATTTAAGAACCGTGGGATGACTAGGCAGTAAGGTTTGCAGTAAGAAAATGTAATAACTTTAGCATTTTCTTTTTGGAGAGGCAGCGTCGGACAACTTTGGAACTAAAAGACCGTCCGTCTGTCCGTCTCCCTTTTTTTCTAAAACATTTTTTTAAACAGTACCGCATAGACCTGGCAAAAGCTGACCCGACCCGCCAACCCTACCCTAACCCGACCCGCCAGACCCTACCCTAACTCGACCCGCCAGTTAAACGGATAGGGTTAGGGTTGGTATTTTCTGACCCGTCAAAAAACGGGTCAACCCGCGGATAACCCGCGGATAACCCGTAAACCCGTCAAAATTTAAAAACTTTCTAATATTATATTGATTTTACCTTTATTCTCACTCCTCTGACAATCTAAACAATAAATATAATCTAGCATTTGTGTCTCTTTTATGCACGACAGTCAAAATAGATGACCCATTATTTCACCCCTTTTTATTCTCACTCAGTACAAAAAGACAAAACAAAAATCACAGTAAAACACATTTCCTCAACACCCTTTTCTCTTTCTAAAAAATGGGTTCCTTCAAATTTTCAATTAATGGTCCTCTTCCTCTCTTTATGCTCTCTCTTTCTACTCCATGTTCACCAATCACCATCACCGGCACCGACGCAGTCAATTTTCTCAGATCTGATCTTTATGCTCACATGATCGACGAAGGAAGTAAACCAATCTATTTTCTCAGATCTGCTCTTTTTCTATCTTTTTTCTTCCTCTCAATCATCTTCTCTCTCTTCTATTTCATGTCTCTTTGTTTTGCCCTTTCTTTTTCTATCTGATCTTCAAAAAATATTGGTGATCTTGTTTTTTTTCTTTGATATGCCCTTTTTATTTTGTGTTATTTGATTGTTTTTGTGATTGGAATTTTTTTAATGATCTTTTTCTCAAATTTATTATTTCTATTTTAAAAATTGTGTTGTAAAAATTAATTAGGGTCACTAGGGTCACCGTTAGGGTCAACCCTGTTAGGGTTAGGGTTTGAGAAATTGACCCGTTTATTAAACGAGTCAGGGTTAGGGTTGACAAATATTGATCCGTCAACCCGCCAACCCGCCTAGGGTCGACCCGCGGATAACCCGTTGCCAGGTCTAGTACCGCATATGTCTAGTTACATTTTTTTTCTTTATTTACACTTGGTTTACAATTTCTAATGGGATCGCATTAAGTGGATCCAAGGGATGATTTTTATGAAGTGGATCTTCTCATCGTTTAGATCACATCAGACCATAGTTTGTCTCTAAATAATGAACCCACCTAATACCAAGCCATTTTATCATTTCATTCTTACTCTCCGCCTGCACCTATTCTAAGGCCCACTCAGATAAAATCCAAGGGCTGATTTTTTTACGATGATGATCTATTCATCGTCGAGATCAACATCAGCACATGTGTATTATCCAAAAGTGGGTCACCTAAATCCTATTTTATTCTTACACTCTACTTACACCTCTTTGTAGACCTAAGTAGAGATGATCTAAGGGCTTAATTTTTGTGGTGATGATTTCCTTATTATGTAAATGAAAGTTAGGCAGTTGTAGATGTGGTAATGAAGGGTGAGTTTTCCAACTCATACGCGCTCACTTTGCCCCCTCCCAAAGAACAGTGTCAAAAAAATATAAATGTACGCAATGTTAATTAACAGAGAAAAATTAAGAAGTTTGTGTGGGGATGGGTTATTACGAAGGGGTTAGCCAAATCACACGCCCTATAATAGGCCAAATCATACATGCGCAGTGCATATGAGCAACAAAGTGAGTTTGTTAGACTATGAACTCCCCCACGTGTGTGTGGGGGTAGATTTGTGAAGAGGTTCATCTACTAAATTACATAGTATAATACCTAGCTAATAAATTTTAGGGCATGTGGGGTCGCACTACTTGCACTGCCTCATAGACGACCTACGATTCCCAGCCTCGTTCCAGAAAAAAAAAGGTAATAAGAATAATTCTTTACCCATGGACCAAACAGAATTTGCTGTAGTCCCTAGAGCATCTCCAAGAATGCAATGTGTATGTGTTAAAAATTGGATGCCACGTAGGAAAAATACATTTTTTTCCAAAAAAAAACTCCTTAAAATATTAATGTAAAGGTAAACTTTGAAGCTGAGCTTGCATTAGAATGGAAAGGCATTGGTGGAAAGAGAAGACATTGGCGTGGAAAATGAGGACATTGTAAAGTTGAATGTGTAGAATATTAAGCTTGTGGGCATCCAACTCAAACCTAATTGGCAATGAGTGGAGTGGCATAGTATCATTATATTAAGTTGTAAGGCTTTTATATCCCATGTGAAACTATTCTCAGCACACTCCCTTACATGTGGCATTATTTTGAAGCTGAGTTGGCATTATAATGGAAAAACATTAGAGGAATGAGAAGACATTGCCGTGGAAAACGAGGACATTGTGAAACCCATCCTCTAATTCTACATGTTCAACTTTACAATGTCTTCATTTTTCACGTCAATGTCTTTTCATTCCACCAATACCTTTCCATTATAATGCCAACTCAAATTCAACATTTATCTTCAAATTAGCATTTGGGGAGTTTTTTTTTTGGAAAAAATGTATTTTTCCTATGTGGCATCTATTTTTTTACCACATCCACATTGCATTGGAGATGGTCTAAGAACCTCGCGGTCCAATAACAAGTTCAATATCCGGCTGGTTCAGTTCTCAAAAGATCAGTTACCGACTAAAAGTGTCCTTTTGTGGTGTAACAAAATCCAAAAAAACTCCACAGGTTGATGAGTTTGGTCTGTTGGGGAAAATAGGGTCTAGATTAAATTGTGCAGCGGAAACAAATAACAATTTTTCCTTCACAGGATCACATGAGGATGCATGAATTAAAACAATAACTTGAAGATCAGATACATACCGTTTAAACGCTTGCATGTAATCCCAGATCTTCCTCCTACGTTCTGGATCAGTCGTCGAAAACTCGAAAAGATACATCAACTGTATTTCGGCCATAACTCTCTAACAGTTGAGCAGATTCGCCTAGATGATGTATATTTTTTGTAGGAAATTGAATTTTCTACAACTTTGCATGAAATAGCAAATCTCCAATTCTGCCCCGAAGTGCCTCAAAACTCGATTTTAAATTTTGACAGAAATATACTACGAATTTTGGGTTTCTAAAACCATAAAGGTCATAACTTGAATTCTAAATTGGGAGAGAGTTTTAGATACACAAGTTAGGGTGGGCTATCTTATGAACCCTATCTCTATTTATAGAGAAAGACTCTCTTTCCATATCTTTAGCTCCAAGTTAGGTCCATATGGGCCCCACTTTCTTAAGCTTTTGATTTATTACTTTGAGGTCTGTGAAACCACGTTAATGTTAATAATAATAATAATAAAATTTAAGAGCAAAAAAAAAGGGGGAGAAAGGAATGAATTTTAGCTAGGTTTGGGGAACGCGGGCTAGCCCGACCCGCGACCCAGCCCGTGGCCCAAACCCTACCTCTCCCTCTCTACAAATCAGCTAAGTGCTGATTTGTTTTAGGGCAACCAGCACAAGAAAAAAAAACACAGCAGAAAAGAAAAGAAAGAGAGGAGAAAGGAGAGAAGGAGAGGGAGATCGTGAGAGGTAGAGAGGCCGACAGAGAGAGAGACGAAGGAGAGGAAGACAACAACAACAGTAGTAGCTGCTGCTGTCCGCCCAGAGAAGAGGAGCAGCTGCCGTCCAGCTGATTTGAGGAAGGAGAAGAGGAAAGAAGAAGAAGAGGAAAAAGAAGAAGAAGGAAGAAGAAGGGGAAAGGAGAAGAANAAGGGAATATCATTTTGGTGTGGATTCCTTATTGACACAAAGTAATCCCACTAAGTGATTTCGATCACCCAACCTACCCAGAATATTGGATCACGTTTGCGTTGTCTGACCTCACTGTTTGGTAGATCAAAGTGAGTAGAAACTAACTTGTAGGGTATACCCTGCTCTCAGGATTTAGGACATTTGCAATTAGCAAGTTTTACAGAATCTTTTTATGTGCTGATAATAACATAAAAAGTATTCTATCTGACCTGTTCAGTGTATTCTTAATACACCAATACACTGACTTAGAGTCGCCACTCTAATGATGGAGATACATCACCCTATAATATAGAAGTCTAGTGTATTATAGTCTTATCAGATGAATTGTTCAGATTCATCACTGACTATGAACTGTACAAGAATATGAGGAACCAGTAAATTACATCTCTCCATGTATGAACACTTCATACAAATAATTTACTTACAACATCATCTTATGAACAACACTTAATCCATAATATGAATAAAGTAATAATATAGTATCATGCTTATTAATAAATATAATTTATCAATGTTATCAATTTAAATTATTTTAGGGCATAAACCCCAACATGGTCCCCGTAGGAACATAAAGTTAGAGAGATAATAATTACTTTCCAATTTTAATTATCTTAAACCGTACGTACGTATTATTTTTCGTGGCTGGTGTCGCTGCTCGAGTCTACGAATCATGACAGATATTTTCCTCTCACTCGGTATGTCGTATATATACATATTATTTTTGCATGCTACAGAAAAAGTAGACAAATATTTTCCAATCACTCGTATAGTAGTAGAAAGGCCTATGATAACTAGTTGACAATGAATTGAGTAGTTCAGGATCTTTATATATTGTGTTTAAAGGTTTTCATTTTTACGTGTGAGACTATTTTCAAACATTCATTTTCTCATATATGAGACTATTTTTAATGTACCTTTTCATATGTGACATTATTTTGAGCCCAACAAGTAGCATTTTTTTTAGGAGAGGTAGAACACGTGTACGTCTTTGGACCTATCACGTTGGGCATATATACTTTGATACGATATTAAGTTTGTGGGCATCTAACTCAAAACTAATTATATAGCTATGAGTGGAGGAGCCTGTAATATTGTATATTTGGTTGCAAGGCATACATTCATCTTCCCAAATGGACGAATCTCATAATCCAATTATTAATTTCCTCTTATGATTTTTTTTTCTGTATCAAAAAGGGGTAAATATGGACCCCCAAGTTATTACTTGTTATACTTAACATTCTTACACTCTGTCTACACCTGTTACCAGTGGGGCACGTATGAAAATGACCGCAAGCAGGCTATTTTTTAAATTTGTTTTTCTATAAGGATAATTTCTTCGTCATGTAGATCATCGACTACCTAATAAAAATCACTTCTTTATAAAATTTTAATCTCGTAAAAATGTTGGTTGACTATTAATGTTTAAGTGCATGGAAATTCAACCCAATATATTTTCGATGGGGTTAGAATATGTGACTTCTTTTGAGGATGATCATCCATGGAAATTCAACCCAACCGTGTAAGCTAGGGCTACACACGGTTCGATTTGGTTGGATTTTTTGTCAAACCCATAGCCAAACCATTAATTAATTTAGGAGGACCAAAACCATACCAAACCATGATGTTTTTTTTTTAGAACCAAAACCACAACATCGGTTTTTTGGATTTTTTGGGTCTTTCAATTTTTTTCAAATTTTGGATTTTTTTAGCGGTTTTCTGTTTTTTTAACGGACAAATCATTCAAAACTAAAGTTTAACTAGATTAAAAAAAATTAACATATGACATTTATCAATTGATCATTTAAACTTAAACTAAAACATGACATAATTAAAACACTTGCATTATAAAAATTTATAGCTCGTTCAAACTTAAAAAATAAAAAATTGATAATACCAAAATATTTATTTAAATTTAAAACATGAAAAAAAAATGTCCAAGTGTTCAACCATCTTAAGTAATTATTAATTCTCTCCCTTTTTTGTGAAAATTATTAAATTTAATATGAGAAGATCATCCTTACCAAAAATTATATCAATAAAAAATAATTATAAGGTAATTTATAGGCCATCATTTTAATTATTACTTTTAAATTAAATTTTGGTAGGGTTAAAAATTTTGGTACGATATGATTAGGGACGAAGTCATAAATTTTTTTAAAGAGAAAACCACAAATCACAACAAGTTTCTTTGGTGTACCTAAAAGCTTGTGGGGTACGTGTTAAGAAATGAGTTGGTCAAATTCTAATTTTACAAAAAACTAAGGCACAATATACTAAAATCTTAATAATTGGTAGGGTACTCAATTTCCTCATAGGTATTAGATACTGGAGTTAAATTTTTTTTTTTGGTGGGGCACACTCCCTAACAACGTGCAAGATAGCTCGTCCTCGAATATGATTTATTTTATTTTTTTTATGAAGATACATGGTGAAGTCTGTGAAGAGTTCATCTTCATATCTTAGATATCTTTAAATGGATCCCCACATATTTTCTATATCAATATAGTGGCAATTTTAATCATGGTATATCCATAATTAAATTTTTCACAGTAAAAATAATAATTATACAAAATAATATATATTATAAATAAATTACTAAATATGTATAAATTTGAGAACACACATCACACATATGTATTGCCTCATATAGGATACAAATTGACATAGATATATTGACTTATGAAATTATGATTATATTAAGAGTCAAGCTTCTTAATTTATATTTTTCATAAGTTAGCATGCATATTTACATATAATAATGCATGTGTATACTATATAGGTATATGTGCGGGTTTTTTCTAGTTTTTTTGGTTTGGTCTTTCGGTTCGGTGTTTTTAGTACAGTTTCGATTTTTTTGGTTTTTTGAAAACATGAAACCAAAACCAGCCCATAAATATCGGTTTTTGCAATTTTTTAGTTTTTCGAGTTTTGGGTTTTTTAGTTTTACGGTTTATCGGTATTTTTTCGGTTCGGACCGGTTTGGACCAGATTTAAAACCGCACCATGTGCAGCCCTAGTGTAAGCGTAGTGTAAGAAATAAGTTGGGTGTAGGTGAAAAGTAACAAGTTTGATGTAAATATTCAGCTCATATCTTAAACTTATACAATTATTATAAAGTTTATGGACATCCAACTAAAAATCAATTGGCAATGAGTGGAGGTTCAAGATCTTATATATTAGTTTGCAACTTCCAAGGCTTTCATCTTCCCATATGAGCAGTGGCGAAGCCAGAAATTTATTATCATGGGGGACACTTTTTTATAATAATAACACTTAAGAAAAATTCTACTAGCATAACACAAGAAAAGTATATCTAGTAATAATGTTTTTTATTCATAACATATTTACAACTACCCTCGACTAGTTTTTAATTTTTCATGTATTGAAATAGGCACAGAAAGCCAAAAAAATCATGGTATACTTGTAGATTTTAACAAATTTAAGGTGATTTAAAATGCGATCTTTACTTTTTATATTTGACCAAATTTAAAATGGGTCTTATGTGAGAATGATCTATATGGTGATGAGAAAAATATCTTCACAAAAATCAGTCCTTAGATGGTATTCATTTAGGCCCCACAAATTTTATGCATTAATATACTTGTAGTTTTTAACAAATCTAAGGTGAATTAAAATGAGGTTTTTAATTTCTCATGTGAACAAATTTAAAGTGGATCATACCTATATGATTATTAGAATGGGTTGATTTTTTGTGAGATTAATGATCTAAATGGTGAGGCTAAACTTACTGCATTTTCTACTACAAACCTTAATGCAAAAGTCATCCCATGATTCTCAAATAATCTCACATTCCTCGTAATTTGCATCATTTTCTAATTGATGCAAATACCCTCCAAAATAGCCTTTGCAGTATAACTTGCAGTACACTTTGCAGTAAGTGTAGCATCACCAAGAAAATATCATCACAAAAAAGCAACTATTGGATACCCCACAAATATTTTTTTGCAATTGACACTTTTAAATTTATGTCCAAATAAAGTGGGTTTGCATACATCATTCATACATTAACTTTGGGGTTCACATAAAGTTGATCCAAAGGATGATATTAAGTGCGGATGTTCTCCTCAGCATGTTGATCATCCTTACAGAAAATTAGAACATTCTAGAACTTGTAACCCCATCATCCGATAATTGAAAATAACTAAAAATCAACTAGTGATTGAGCTATTCATTTTTTCCTTGATTTTAATCAATGGATGATATAGGGTTAAAAGTTAGAGTAGTTTGATTTTTTTATGGATAATCTACATAATGAGGAGAATATCCCAACTTTAAATCAGTCCTTGAATCATCTGTAAGTAGACCCCATAGGCCATTGTACGAATAACGATATAAATGAATCCCTTCTCTCGATTTAAATCTTAACCGTATAACTAAGTTTAATGTGGGCCTGTTATTTTGCTATATAGATAAAACGTGTCAACTATTAAGTGGGTTGTAAAAAATTTCTAAAATTCCATGGGGGCACGTACCCCCATGGGACCCCATCAAGCTTCACCATTGCATACGAGACTATTATATATTCTCAACACGCCCCCTAACTGACATGTGGCGTTAGTTTGAACTTATGTGAAGTTTTAGAAAAATCAATCATGGTTTAGAAACTTCATTTCTCTTATATTTGAGGGAACTTCTATTTTAGGTAGGTTCCCTTTTCATATATAGTTAGGATTCTTTTTTCCTTCTAGGATTAGGATACCTATTGGAGGCTATAAATATAGGAGTAGGGTATTAGCCTAAAGCATTCAGAAAAATAACATTGAGAGTGTGAGATCTCTTGAAAGGGTTGTGAGTCTGAGGATAGAGAGAAGAGTGTGAGAGCAATATTGTAGAGAGAAGCAATATTTTAGAGAGAGAAGTTTGAGAAGCAAGCTAGAGAGAAGCTTGTGACAGTAGTTGAGTGTGTGACTTACTTTGTAATCCCTTTGATCCTAGTGAAAGAAGTTGTTCTTTGCCGTGAACGTAGCCAAAGAGTGGTGAACCACGTAAATCATTTGTGGTGTGTTTCTATTTCTTTTCTCTATTATTTTCGTATTAATATTTGCTTTGTCATTATTTGTGGTGAATCCTAAGCATACGAGCGAAAATCCTAACAACTTATACGTGGTTTTCAATATATTAGAAAACGTGGAGCAGACATGGCACTTAGACCCATCACGTATGGCCTATTTCGCCATACCATATTAAATGTTGTAAGGCATATATCTCCACCCAAAACTAATTGATAATGAATAAAAAATCACATAATCTTATTCCATATTTTAGATAGGAGATTTTAAGTTTGGATTTTGTGAGGAGCAAGTATTTTGTAGAAAACTAGTTAGACTCATAACATGATTTCTAACTAGTTTTCCACCAAATCTCTCGTCCCCACAAAATTCCTACTTCAAATCCCCATCCAAACAAACCATAAAACACTTTCATCTTCTCACATGCTATTTTCCACATACTCTCTCTCCAAATTTGTAAAATCTCTCTCTCTTCTCTCTCTCCCACTATAAATAGGTCCGCTACATATGTGAAGTGGGAAGAGAGAAGCAAGTGATAGGGTTTCGCTTGGTCTAATATGGGGATGAAGTTCATTTTCAGTATTCTCTTCATCTTCCTTTTGAACTTAAGAGTTTTGACCACTACTTCTCTTGCTTGTCCTTACTGCTCAATTCCAACTCCGCCTCCTCCCAAGATCCCCAAATTGCCTCCTAAACACCCACCCAATGTACCTAAAACACCCGCCCCAAAACTGCCATCTCCGCCGCCACCAACTGTGACACCTAAGCCGCCACCACCAAAGGCTCCGGTTGTCAAGCCACCACCGAAAGCTCCAGTTGTCAAGCCACCACCTCCACCAACTGTGAAACCATCCCCTCCACCTCCAACTCCACCACCACGGCCGAGCCAAGAAACGTGCCCAATTGATACTCTAAAACTAGGTGGGTGCGTAGATTTATTGGGTGGTATAGTGCAAATTGGGATAGGAGGCAGTGTTAAGGAAGAATGTTGCCCGGTGCTAGAGGGACTTGTGGATTTGGACGCCGCAATTTGTCTTTGCACCACCATCAAAGCCAAGCTTCTTAATCTCAACATCATCTTACCTATCGCTCTTCAAGTTCTCATCGACTGTGGGAAGGAACCCCCTCCAGGATTCAAGTGTCCTGCCTAGTTAATTACCGACCTACCTAATTAATTAAGCTACTTCATTAATTAATTATTTTATTATTAGTAGCCCAGGTAACTAAAAGTTTCTACAATTCTCTGCTGATGGACTTTGTTGACCCAATTCTAATGTGGGTAAACAAAACCCCCCGTTAATGATTGGTTGTTTTAGAAAACAGCAGTTACTTCATTTGTACTCCGTTAATGGAAAGGGAATAAATTTAAACTTGCAATCAATAATCATAATGTGTTATCATGTTTTTGGTATAAAAAATGATATTGGACCGGCACATCAATCTGTCCAGTTGAACAGATTGATGAGGCATCCACATACAAAATGACCAGTTGAGATTGGATGCTGCCTCAATCTGTTCAACTTGACAGATTAAAGGGTTGGTCCCAATAGCACCTCTCTTTTGTTATATGTGTTGAGTTTGTTGCTCACGTTGGGTAAAAAAAAATCAAGCATTTGATCATCCCCATGTGATTTTATTGACAAATGTAAGCCCCATTACTAAGATTTTTACGTCAGTATGTGACCTCACATAGAGATGATCAATGGGCTGAAGTTGATTTAAATGATAAAGAGGTCTTCGTCCTAAAAACCAGACGCTAGCTTGAATTATCCCATACGACTCCGAATGTAACTAAACAAATAAATTTTTTGATTTCGTAGGATAAAATAAAAGAGATTATTATTTTAGGATGGGTAGTTTTGGGAATGTCGAATGGTGAAGTCGAGGTTCCATATAATGTGAAGCAATTAGGGGAGCCAAGCTATATCGTCCCCTTTACTTATCGTCCCGTTCCACACACCATAGAAATAGAGACCCATAGCGAGGCTTTTAGCGACGGTTTTTCTGAGCTGTCACAAAAAGTGGACTTTTAGCGACGGATATTCACAAGGTCGTTGTAAATAGAAGAGATTTTGGCGGATTTGCCACATATGAAATTGAGCACAATTTTGCAAAGAAATACCCCACTTGTTTCTCGAGAAGAGATGGCCAGTATTGATGACTAATAGTAGTATTAAAGACGATATTTTGATAATTTTCCGTCGCAAATGTGTGACATCCTAAAGAAGAACACCATTAATACCCTTACAATTAGGCCTTTAGAGACAAACTGAAGTTCATCGGTAATAGTAGTATTAACGATGGTATTTTGATGATTTTCCGTCATGACTCGCGAAAAAAGCCCTGGGAATTTACCCAACGTGAGCAACAAACTCAACATATATAACAAAAGAGAGGAGCTATTGGGACCGACGCTTTAATCTATCCAGTTGAACAGATTAATGTGACATCCAACTACACAATGATCAACTGAGATTGGATGCCACCTCAATCTGTTTAACTAGACAGATTAAAGCGTCGGTCCCAATAGCATCTCTCTTTTGTTATATATGTTGAGTTTGTTGCTCACGTTGGGTAAAAAAAAATCAAGCATTTGATCATCCCCATGTAATTTTATTAACAAATGTAAGCCGCGTTACTAAGATTTTTACATCAGTATTTGACCTCACATAGAGATGATCAATGAGCTGATGTTAATTTAAATGATAAAGATGTCATCGTCCTAAAAACCAGACGCTAGCTTGAATTATCCCCATACGACTCCGAATGTAACTAAACAAATAAATATTTTCATTTGGTAGGATAAAGTAAAAGAGATTATTTATTTTAGGATGGGTAGTTTTGGGAATGTCAAATGGTGAAGTCGAGGTTCCGTATAATGTGAAGCAATTAGAGAGGAGCCAAACTGTATCCCCCTGTACTTATAGTCCCGTTCCACACACTATAGAAATAGAGGCCTATATCGAGGCTTTTAGCGACAGATATTCACAAGGTCATCGTAAATAGCCAGTATTGATGACTAATAGCAGTATTAACGACGATATTTTGATAATTTTCCATCGCAAAATGGGTGACTTTTCACGACGGTTTTTACAGTCACTTATACTGAAGAAGAACAACATTATAATCCATATAATTAGGCCTTTAGAGACGAACTGAAGTTCGTTGGTAATAGTAGTATTAAAGACGGTATTTTGATGATTTTCTGTCGTAACTCGCAAAAAAAGCCCTAGGAATTTTCAGCGCGTTCATATCAGGGCATAAATTGGCAAGTCTTTGCTCTTCCATTCTCTCTCTCTGTTTCAGTTAGTCATCTTCTTATTCACTTTCTTGTTATTTTCCAAAATAGTCAGATTTGGGTGAGAATCTGCCCTTAACTAAATCACTCTCTTTCTCTTTCAGTGAAGTTGTGAATCAAAGAGCAGTAACCATTGAGGCTAGTAAACAACTTTTTTTGGACACATGCTCTGTAATTTCGATTTTAGTAAACATCTTTTTTTTGTAATTATCTATTTTTAAATCAAGCCTAAATTTGGTGATTATTAATTCATTTGTTTGATTGATGGGAATTGTGGGTTCGGCCGCATTTTATTCAAAGATGTTTACGATAATTGATAATGAGGCTGAAATTCAATTACTAGCCTTGCAATCAGTTGAATATTCTTATTTGTATCTTGGTTTTTTTTTTTTTTGGAATGATAGAATATTACAAAATAAAAGAATACTTGGATCTTGTATTAATTACTAGTACAGGGTATGTATTATGTTCCAGATTTCATAATATTGTCTTTGTGCAACTGTTTTGTTCTAACTTCTCATTTTTTGTTCTATTAGATATATATAGTTGATTGTATATATATCATTGTTGGTGATCATTATTGATGCAGCGAAAAATAATGAAAAAATTGTAAACCCAAAAGAAATTAAATTAGAAACCAGGAAAAAATAGTAAAACTGCAAATTTGAAGGCCTAACCGATGGAATTTGGCTAAAATCATGAGAGTTTATGACATAAACATGAGTCTTGAAGATATCGATGTTTCCAAGTAACCATGAGAATTTCATACGATTCTAACACTGGGAGATCAAAATTTACTTTTTTGGGACTTGGATTTGGACTAAGATTTCTCAATCCACCTATATTAACCCCTCTACATCGATTGTCCCTGTAGGTGCTAATCAGGTTACTTTCCCACTAGGAATCATGTTAGATTCCTTGCTTGGTATGGTTATAACTTATAATACCCCATCTCTAATTCTTTTATGTGTTGACTACTTGTTCTAACTTATCATTTTTTGTCCTTTAAGTTCTAATCATGTTACTTTCCTTATTTGTTTATAAGAATCATGTTCGTCTCCTTGCTTGGTATGGTTATAATATTGTTTTCTCAAGTTTTTTTTAGAAGAATCATGTTGGCAAGTAGGATTAAGTCCTACGTTTATGGTTGTGACCGATTTTTATAGTGAAGTGAATAGTATTATGAATCTTGAGTTTATTTGGTTTTTTGTTTTTCACAAAGATAAGAGTCGTCTGCCACATGCCTATACTAAATGGTCTTTGGTAAAAGGTGAACTCATCTTGGATATTGTATTCTTAAAAGGCAAAGAACAGAAAGAAAAAAAAAAGAAAAGGAAAAGATTGATCTTGGAATTAAGTATGTTCTCGGTTTTCTTTGTATTTGTGAATTATTTGTTAACACTATATTTGATTTTGAGAGTTATTGCAACAAAAATATGTTGTTAAGTTTATACTATATTAATACAGTTATAACCTACTTCTTGGATTGAAAAATATAACTAATGGTACTTAGTTTTGTATTGCTAATGGACAGTTAGTTGGGTGCTTGTATATTTAGTTTGATATATTTATTCAACTAGGTTTTGGAAAAATGAGTTTCCCTTTACAAAGACTGTTGTGGATTGGCATTGTTTATTTGTTTTGAAGGGTCCAATGATTTTTAGGTTTAAAATTTTTGTCCAATTTCAGTTGGATTCTTAGAAAAGATAAAAAAAGTAATGAATGATACAAATTAGATCTGTTCCTTACCCCCCGATGTAACGCCCCGTACCCCAAATATAAGGGACATTACCATCAGTCTACAGCGAGACTCAAATCCGGCAGAGTCTCCCCTGTAAACTGGACCTTTCGTCACCTAATAGACACAGTGCATATAATATTTTACGCAGCAGAAGCAAATTTAAACAAGGATATGCACTAAAAATTTGCCACCCATTCTTTTTTTTTTTCTCAACTCAACTGAAATCCCAACAATGTAGGACCAGGAGGAACCTACAAATAACTGCGACATTCACATTTCACACTTAGCATGGAATAGTTGTGATATGATATATAGTTAAGTTTGTGGTTTCCTGTCAAAATATATATATAGTGGGAAAGATAAGGTAGGGGTTGTTTACATATAAAACCAAGTAACATAAGGCTCACAACCGAGCCATAAAACAGTAGCCAAAACACCTACTGTGAACGAAGAGAGGGAAACTTACGTTAAAACCCAAAACCAGGAGTCCCTCGCTAAGGACCTCATCACAGCACCAACAAGGATCCTACCTCGATCCTCAACTGTCAATTGTAAAGCCACGAAAATAAATGGGTGAGAAACTCAGTAGGTAGATCAACCATCCTAATATCATCACATACAGTGATAAACATCAAAGAAATCCTGTGTATATATATATACAAACAACAGTAGTGTACTTCTGCTAGTGTAGCCAAGGAACACGACCGGGTTACCCCAGTCAGAATTATTTCGAGAATCAGAACCAAGTACAATGATTTGACGACTACAGACTAGACAAGGGCCTCCAACTAATCCAGAGAAGGTTCCCCGACAACCTCCCCCCGCGTCTAACACCCATCGGGCAGGCATGCGAACCTCAGCTAAATTAGTTACTCGACACCACCACAAACATGATTTACCAGGAAATAATCGTGACTTCCCAGACTTCCCTAGATGTACCTGTCTCCCTGACGTCCCATTCTGCCCTGAAGACAGAAACACCTAGCAAAGTCTCAGATGGTGTACCACATCCGGATAAGCATGGTCCACCATCTTTGTAGAAAATCCTCAACTTTTCACAAGTTCACCTTAGTGATAATATATAGTAGTTTTATATAGGTTGTGTGTCTTTTAAGTTAAAGTTCGAAAACTATTTTGGAAGAACCCTCTTGAAAACCGAAGTCCTTTT
>MVGT01000739.1:253883-312281 GCA_002174775.1 Macleaya cordata | reverse complement strand
CTTTGAAAATCTGTAATAAGCTACCTACTTGTCCAAAAATCATGAAATTTTTAATTTAATTACTTTAAGATGTTATGAATCAGTAGAATTTGGAAGCACACTATTTGGAGTTAAAACGAGATAGTTATGCAGGTTTTAGTGTAGCCTGCGCAGTAAAATCCGAGAATCCAATTTCGGAAAACAACTAAAACTCGATTAAGACACGAAAAATTCAACGCAACTCATGCTAAATTCATCATAACAACAAGCTCCTCTACTTAAATCTCATCCAAATTAAATCTCCACTTGCATGCATAAAAAATGGGGGTAATTAGATCATAAAACCCATATATTCACCTAAAATCTTCAACCCATCCACCTAACAAATTTCTAGGGCATAACAAAATTTCATTTTCTTCAAAAACCCCAATTCACATCACAAAAATTTCAAGATCCACAATATTTAGGTGCTGATTTCTCATTTTAACACAAAAATATTTGCCCATCTCATCCAATTTTTCCATCATTAAGCTATACAACATCAAGATCTATACTAGCATGCATTGTAGAGCAAAAATCCTAAGTGGTTAGCTCAAGAAATCAGCTGAAATGAAAGGTTTCTAGGTTAGAAATCTTACCCCAAAGAGCACCCTTTCTTCCTCTCTTCTTCTTCTCCTTTCTCCTTCTTCTTCCTTCTTTTTCTTCTTCTTTCTCCTTCTTCTTCCTTCTTCTTCTTCTTCCTTCTTCTCTTCTTCTTCTTCTCCCCCCTTCCTGCCGGAAAAACAGCAGCAGCTGTCGCCGGCGTGAACAGCGGCAGCAGCTGCTGCTGTTCCTCTTCTCCCTTCTCTCTCTCTCTTTCTCTCTCTCTCTCTCTTTCTCTCTTTCTCTCAAGTCTTCTCTCTTATTTCCTTCTTTCTTTCTTATTTCTTTTTTTTCTTTCTTTTCTTTTTGTTTCTAATAACACTACTAATATATATATATTCATTGCAGATTTTTTTGTTTAAAACACCACTATTTCCACTAATACCCTTATTATAGGTAACAAACCCCCTTTTTTTTTGTTATACTCCTAATATTGCCAATACTACAAATTCTAAATATTACTAATACTAGTGATATTATTATTAACATTGGCAAATAAAATCCCCTTTTTTTTTGTTAGTGGGGTTTCACACCCGAGACTGAAATTGATGTCTAATCAACAATTTGATATTGTCTACATTTACTCTCTAGTTCTTCATTGGGTTGTTCTCTCTTCTGTTTTCTAATTATATGTCTTCCATACCATAGTTGATGAAAATATACGTATATAGTTTCACTAGACAAGTCTAAAGTTGTTCCTTTGCGATAAATGAAGTGCTTATTGTTTTCAGGGAAGTGAATGAGTTATTGATTTTGTTGATTTAAGTGTGAGCACTTTATTGGAAACTATCAATTAGGAAAACGAGAATTGAAATCTAGTTTTATGGTTTGTTTTGTGCATCATATTCCATCGGTGCTCACTTTACCGCCTATACTCGAAGAGTAAGAGATCTGCAGATGAAGACTTTTTGGTAAATATAATCTACTGTTTTATATATCATTTAGACAACATATATATGGGATATATATTAGGAATGAGTAATTAATCATGTTATTGGTTAAAGACGGTTAATTGTGGATGATATTAGGAATGAGTAATTCATCACATACTTTTTGTTTCTCTTGATATATGGAAAAGGAAAGGATGCAACTCAATTAAATCTTTTGGCATAGTCGTGATGGAATGAAATGAATTTGAATCATTTGGTATATAAGTTAGGGAAACATGAACTGGAATTTCTTTTATGGTTTGTTTTTTGCAACATATTCTGCCATTGCACATACTTCACCGTCTAACACCCTAAGAGTATGAGATCAGCAACTAAACACTTTTTGGTGATTATATTATATCCTTTTTTGTGATAAGAATATATTCTAATACCTGCTTCACATATATTTTTTATGACACATAAGATATATATTAGGATGGAGTAATTGATCATGATATAGATTAATGAGTTGAAGGGATTGGACAAGAAATTTTTTATTTCTTTTGACTTATGTAATGGATCAAATAGAATGTAGATATGGTCAATGGTGGATACATAAGGTTTTTTTTTGTTTGGATATGTTTAGGATTGTGGAAGTTTTACTTTTGTTTCTCTCAGCATATTCGAAAGGATGTATAACTCATTTAAAGCTTGTAGTATAGTTATGATGGAATAAAATGAATTTGGGCAGATGGATACTAGTATTCACTACAACAAAAATGTACATAGATAACAATTTTAAACCGTTACTAAAAGCCTAGAGTAACAGTTGCCGACCCCAAAAAACCATTAACTAAATCAGTGTTACTGTATGCATCTCTTACTGAAACAGTTTTGAACAGTTACCAAATATCACACTTAACTGTTACATATTGTCTTAAACCGTTACATAAAACACGTTATTGTAACGGTTTGTTACATAAACTGATGCTTAAAATCATCTTTTTGTAACAGTTTTCAACAAAACCGTTACTTTACATAGTCTTATTGTAACATTTTTCTTCACAATTGATACCTTATTTCTATTTTTAGTAACGCTTTGTTAATGTACCGTTGCATAAGATTCCCTATAAATGACGTTTTAAGTAATAAATTGTTACATTTTTATTATATACAGTAATAGTTTAGTAATTCAACTGTTGCTGTTGAATAAACTCAAACATATCTATGGGTTTACAATATCCATTTAAAAACATTACTAAAAATCAAATCAATTGTTTTTTTTAATTGGCTCACATTAATTAATTTTTAATTTTGGTCCATCGCCATTAAATCTACAAGCAATAAAATGTTGACCTTAAAATACAGATTAAACGTCCACACAAGCTAATCAAGTTCATATAAAATAAAATTAATTAACTAATTAATTAAATCGTACTAATAATTCAAATTAACAAGTTGTATACATAATTTCTAATTCGATCAGCAAGCTCAACAAGCTGTACATAAGTTCTAATTCATCAAGTTCAACAAGCTGTACAAAATTTCTAATTCAAGTTCAACAAGCTGAACATAATTTCTAATTCAAAATGTTCAAATTATTCTACTCCTATAATTAAGTCATCAATCAAAAGATCTGCAGTTCTGTCTTCTTTCTTGAAGTTATGTGTTGTGTGATCCACTACGTATGTACCTATATATAAAAAAACATTAGATCTCTCATGCAAAATATTTAATTAATTACATCTTTAAGTACTATATATAGAATGGATCATAATATTCATTTGAATTAGCTAATTATACTTTGTAATCATACATTAAAATACCATAAAAGGTCCAACTAACTGTATGTACAATTAAACAATATAAAATAACAAAAACATGATAAGAACCATAATCAACAAATTTATTAATACAAAAACAGGCCACCACCTAAGCAAATAAGAAATAAGATTAACCTACACAAATTGATTGGACTATACACTATGAATGCACAAACTCTGATATAAATCTCATTAACTGCACCATATATTATTAAGTTTTTATGTTTCTCTGTCTATTTACAAACAATATATATGCCATGCAACCAATAAAATGGATGTTTGTTTGTGTTTCAGGTTTATTTACTTAAATACATGAGATTTTATAAGTATTGTTCTATATACGTGAGCCACTCAATTCTTACTTCGTTGATGTCTTCTTCATTGTACGTAGTCTTTATGAATTTATGAAAAAATTAATAAACAATAACATAAATATTTTTATTAGGTTTAGCATAGATGAACGCTAAAACAGTTTCTAGATAGAAATAACAATACCTTGTGAGTTGTAATTGGGTTTGGTCGTTCTTCAATTATCTCTTTCATATACCTCATCACATAATACTCACATTCCCAGTTTTCCTCCTCTTTTGGGGTACTCTATTTAATTTAAAATTGACAAATGCACGTTAGTGATGAAGTATCTGTTATCATTTTTAATAAAATACTAATTGTGTATTACTTAACGGTGGGGTACACCACACTGGCACTATAGCAGAACAGCTTTTTTGCGACGCTACCAAGCTTCGCAACTAATCAAGAAAGCGTCGCAAATACTTATTTGCGACATTTATAATTTCGTCGTTTAACTATCGTAAATGATGGGGTCGCTGATAAAACTTTGCGACGGTCTGAACCGTCGTAAGTAATGCTGTTATTTGCGACGCTTTATGCGTCGCCAATAATTTTCATTCGTTGCAAAAACAATTTCGTCGCTAAAAAATGATTTTTTTCCTTTTTTAATATTTTTATTAGCGACGTCAACTTCCGTCGCTAATAATTATCACTTGCAACGTTTGTAAACGTCGGTAATGAGTGCATCATTAACAACGTTTGGAAGCGTCGCTAATGAGTGCATCATTAGCCACTGTTTGTAAACGTCGCTAATGAGTACTTCATTAGCCACCGTTTGAACGTCGCTAATGCGTGCATCATTAGCCACTATTTGTAAATGTCGCTAATAAGTGCTTCATTAGCCACCCTCTCGAACATCACTAATGAGTACGTTATTTGCTACAGTAGAAAGTGTCGCTAAGAATACATTATTTGCTACGGTAGTAAGCGTCGCTAAAGAGTATATTTTTTAAAAATATTTTTCCACACTGCCTCTTTTTGGTTTGTTTTCAGGCTTATAACCTCTTTCATTAACCTGTCCAATGTCCGGATATAAACCATTCACAAACGTCCATATTAACTTAAATTTAGTAAGAAAACTCACCTTGGATATTAATAACTCAAAACAACTTCTAAATCACCTTCCAAAACTCATATTAAGCTCCCATGATGTTGTCCTACAACATGCATTTTCGGTTTGCATCAAAAACCTCAATTTTACCATCAAAATAGCCCAAAAATTATAGATCAGGTACAAATTATGCAATTCTCGGCAATTCAAGGTCCAAGAATTGCAGTTATGAAACGAATCATCATAAAAGAACTAAAAAAAAAAAGAGAATGACAGATCAAACAGCCTTAAGAAAACCAAAATAAATCATACATCATAGCTAAACTATTAATTAACAGTATAACAGGCTAATATCTTAACTCAAGTACTGGGCAGCAATTATAGATCTGTTAATAAGCTCAAGAATATGCAATGTATCATTCCAAAGAGCATTACTCATTTTTTTTATAATTTCATCAAATCAACAGACACACAGTAAATCAACTAATTGTTCTTTATCACCCCCTGTTATTGGTTACAGATGTAATACCATGTGAGGTAGTATAAGATAATAAGCAGGATGGATGTTGAGAGCTTTGAATCTCTGAGAACATAGCTTGTAAAGTGAGAGAGACTGAGAGAAAGTTAGGGTTTTACCAGCGGTAGTGGTGGTGAACACGACAATGGTAATGTGCACGGTGATGGTGGTGGCACAATTTCTCTCCCGATGGTTTTTGATTCTCCCCAAAACCAAACTTTCTACTGCAAGAAACAAAAAGAATGAAAAACAAAAAACAAAAATAGTTGATCTGAGATTGAGAGAGAACCAGAGAAGGAGAGAGGCACAGAAGTTCGACAGTTGATCTGAGATGGAGAGAGAACTAGAGAAAGAGAGAGATTTGAGAGAGAAGAGAAAGAATAGCCGAGGGATCTTGAGAGAATGAGAGCTGGGAGAAGATTAGAGAGACCTTGAGAGGAAAAGAGCAGAGAGAGCTAGGGTTACTGCGGCAGTGGTGGTGCATGATGGTGGTGGTGGGATTGATGATTTCTCTTGGAAATAGCAGTGTGTGCAAGTGTACGTGGGGGAGAGCTTTGAGAGGAAGAATTTTAAAGAGAGTGGGAGAGAGAAGAACTCATTAGGGATTTAGTGATTTGGGGAAAAATAAAATTTCTCCCCATGCCAAATACGTCCCAAATTGTAAAATGTTTCCCTTTAAAATTTTTGTGAAAAAAAGGTGCGGGAAAGTTTTCGCACAAAATATTTTATTTTCGCGCAAAATATTTTTCACAATGGGGACGGAAATAAGATGGCTAAACCATCCCAAAAGGCTTTATTGGAGATAATTTTTTAGGTAGTTCCTACAAGATCATTTCCACGGATTTTAAAGCTTATACCCAATGACCACCCACGACTGCCACAACCGTCCCAAATATTTAACACAATAGGGACTAAAAATATTTTGAAGTCCCCAATAATTCTGCCAAACAATTTAACCTTTTCGCTCACCCCTTATACAAATTGACCCAAAATACCCAATACTCGCAAAATTTTGATTCACAAAAATTTTAATATTAAAAAAATATTATTATTCTTTTTTACATTTTAAAATTTTAATATTAAAAAATAAGAATCAAAATACTCGAGAAACGCGCACAACACCGTGCCAACAATTTAACCGTTTCACTCACCCCTCTTTAACAAATACGCTGAAACTGTTTACCATTCGGCGGCTTTGCCCCCAAATCCCACAAAGGGGCTCTGCCCCTTCAATCCCCATTCGTACAATAACAAATATATAACGCTACAAATTATGAAAATATCTAACATACCCAAGCTAATTTGCCCTTGCACACTGCCAACAACGTGCTATCACAGTGCCAAGCAACGTGTCAAAGTGCCTAACACCGTGCCATGACATGTGCTAAAGTAACCTTGCACACTGCCACATAATACATGCCAATGTGACATATCATAGTGCCAATCAACGTGTTAAAGTGCCCAACACCGTGCCATGGTATGTGCCAAAGTGCCATTGCACACTGCCAACAATGTGCCAATTATGTGCCCATCACAATGTCAAAGTGCACAGCACCGTGCCATGGCCTGTGCGAAAGTACCCTTGCATATTGTCATTAATGTGCCAAGAAACGTGCCAAAGTGCCCAACAACATGACATGACATGTGCTAAAACCTTATACATTGCCACATATACATGCCAATGTGCCATCATAGTGCCAATCAATGTGTCAAAGTGCCCAGCACCGTGCCATGGCATGTGCCAAAGTGCTCTTGCACACTACAAGGTGACGGGATCACCCGCCCACCGTCGAAATTTTTTTCCATAAAATGTATATTTAATTAAATATGATGTCGAACGCCTGATAGTAGTGCATGACTCTAGTATATATTGATCACAACTAATAGCATATAAGTAAATTTTTTCTGTAACCAAATAAGTAAAATAATGATTTCATTTTTCAACAAAAACAAATTTCATTGGAAACACTAGTTTTAAGACAGATGATCATTATTTGAGACAGATACCAGAGTTGCAAATGATATTTGATTATTTGCGACGTAAATAAATGTCGCTAATACTGTAAGAGATTATTTGCGACAGTACTTAGCATCGCAAATAAGAGATTACTTGCAGCGTATGTAACCGTCGCCAATACTAGGTTATCTACGAAAGAAACGTGCGTCGCAAATAATAATTACGATATTTATTTTTATTTAAAATTTAAAGTTGTACTATTGGCGACGCTAAGGAACGTCGCAGATGATAAACGCATTCTCTGTTACCTTTGGCCTCTTGCGACATCAGTATTCGTCGCTAATATTAATCATTTGTTACACTTAGCGTCGCAAATGAGTTGGTCGCAAAAGAAGTGATCTGTTGTAGTGTGGGTCTTTTATTCTTTCCATTATAATCCGAGAACCTCTCACAACACTATAAAAATAATATAGACAAATTAATCTATTCACAAATACACATGCATAATACTTAATATTTATATATATATATATGCAAAGGAAAAGTAGATTAAAAATTTACGTTTTTATGGCATTGTCAAGGCCGTATCGTATTAGATGCCCAAGTGGGTCCAACCACTAAATTTTTATAATATCTAACTTTACCACCATCAAAATCCAATGGAAACTGCAATAAATATTTACTCATTAAAATATAATTACTATATATGTAATAAACTTTTTACACAAGTGTATGAGTATTTATAGTACTTACTTTTTAAGATAGGGAATAAAAATAAATTCAGTTGTTGCATTAGTTAACCCTTGAATCAATTTGATACTCAAAGCATCAACTATTTATCCACAAAGTCCTATGGGATTTAAAAATCTATACTTCTTTTGCTTTCCCTCGGATACAACTTTTTTGTGCAATAGCTTGAATCATAAGACATGTAGCGGTAAGAATTTATTATATGTTGATCATGTGCATAAATACTATTAATGGAATTACATCATATACAAGACAACATCAAGAATAGATGCCTCCGTGCGGTTGCATATATAAGAAATATCCGCTAATGATATATATAAATCTTCATCATTTCTTGCAGTAAATATATCAGCACCGAGTATTAATTGAATGTTTTGACCATCTATTTCTAAATGATCAGATGATTTCGAGAGAAACTGCTTAAAAATATCTGAACAAGTTGTATCTTCATGCAATAGAAAAGAATCAACCGAAGATTATGAAAGTATTCAAATAATTATACATGTAATTAGTCTAAAAGAAACTATTTAATAACTAAAATAATTAATACTTACAGATTTATATATGATAACTAAATCTTTGGGCCAAGACATGAATCCCCCGACAGCCTGTTCCACTTTGTATATCTCATCTTTCACAGGTACAGGTAAAAAGACATTGTAAACTCGAGCAAATTAAACCTTAACACGAAAATTGTTCTTATCCAATGGAACATTATGAATCATATTATTTTCGTTGGTGTAATTAATAGATATTACCGGTTGCTACAATTGTCGAGACAATAAGTAATTTACACGACTCGCCCTACATTGATTTGAATAAATATTAGAACAATTAAGAGTAGTGACACATATATAATGGTCGGTTACAGATTAACGTATCATCCCAAGCCCAGGTCTTTCAGTTGGTCCACTTACACTAGGCATAACAGACTGTTGATGAGATGCTGCCGATGACTACATGATATAACTATGTATTATATGATGCAAGTAGCTAGCAAAAGAATTATATAATAAGAACATAAAATAATAAAGTCGTTGTAAAAGACTTACCTTTTTAGGCTCGGGACTCTTTTTTGATTTAGGTGCAGTCGCCATGGCTTTCTTTTTCAAAGATTTCGAACGATTTTTTGGTGATGAGATGTGGCCGAGGTCTACATTTATCAACTATTAACGTAAGTAAAAGAAATAATAATATAAGATTACTCAAGCAATATCAATAACCTTGTAACACCCCACTTTTTAAATCTTATAATCCAACTCAAAAGAGTATTAGAAGGATACATGATTATAGGCATTGTAAGAACAAAGATTGGTAATTCTTTTTCTCTATTCTATAAAATCTAACCATAATAGACCAACAAAATTAAATCAAAGGAGTAGTTAAAAGTTAATTCATGGTTAACTAAGTTTGACTAAAGTAAATCAAAAGGTTTATGCAAACTAATAGATGTTTTAGACATATAGTAATCTGTCTAGAATCTGCATTAGGTCTGTTATTTTATACATAAATAATTCATCTTAAATGATTTTTAAGTCATTCCAAAACTAAACGAAAATAGACAAATAGATCTATAATATCACAGAAGAAAGTTTTTCAATTTGAAAATCATAACATACTGTAAAATCAACTCTAACGGGGTCTATCTGCACTGACAGTAGAAATTCAGTAAAGTAATATGATGTTTTACCCTATTAAAACCAGACCATATGTAATCCAAAAATTACGAAATTTTAGGAGAAATAACAGAGTTTATTATGAAAATAATCCAACTGACAGAACATCATTCTGATCTCATAATTAAGAGAAACAATTCAAAAATCACAGTACTATCAGATTTTGAGTTCAAAACCAAACTTGAAAAATTACACTTCCAACCTATAAAACCATTCTCCAAACCAAAATAAAACTTAAAGCATCCCATAATCCCTGTGATATAATATATAAAGTAGTGTGATCAAACAAATTAAGCACACCTACAAATTATACTCGAAAGTAAGTCTTTCTACAATCGTCAAATTCACGATCTACGCTCCAACACCCTCCTTGAACTCTGTGGGGGGGAAATTATCGGAGTGAGCAAGCTCAGTAGGAAACTAACCAAAAATAATAGATTCAAACATGTATGGATGAGGAAACACATTTAAAAATGCAACAAAACTTATGCAACAGCAGAAACCACATTTTTTAGTTAAAAGTGTTGCTGAAAACTCTGCAGTGTTACTAAAATTTCACAAAACCTTTGCTGTTTGTGTTTTCCAGGGCCTTTTAGCCACGTTTTTATTTATGTACGAACTGTCACAAATATCAGATTAATGTTTTTAATTAATCTTACCAGTCAGGGCTTGTTCCGGTGAGCCAACCACGATTGTCAAGAATCGTCTTCCGCGGGAACCACATTTTCGTGGAAAGCCATTAGGGCTTACTGACCATTGATTTTATTAAATCATCTCACTTTCATATTCACCACATTTTATCTTGCATTAGATCTCAAATCACCACACTATTCCATCATAAAATACAATTTTAAATAGATTTCATGATCTAATAAACAAAGATGATAGATTTTCTTACCTACATGATTTGTTCAAAAACAATATAATCAAGAACATAGGTTTTATACTAGGGTTTCGATCCCTACCTTGATTTGCTTCCAATACTAGTATGAAAACTCCTCTTTTGATGTTGAAAAATACCTCTTCTTCAAATTGAAAATCTCCTCTTTTGATGTTGAAAAAATACCTCTTCTAGTTGAAACACCCTTCTTTTTGTATAGGTTTAATGGTGGAAAAATAAGGTTTAAAGTTTGAAGAAGTAAATAAGCTTGATGTTGAATGGTTTAGAAGATGGAATAAAAATGGAGAAAACTTCTTTAAGGTACTCATTTTCATTTGGTTTAAGCCTCCTTATATAGGCTTCCAAAAGGTTTTCAATTATGATGGTGGAAAATGGTAGTGGAACCATTATTATTTAGTGGTGGTGGTGCATCCATTATTAGCTAGTGGTGGTGAGTTGTAATGGTAGTGTATGCATTATTAGCTAGAGGTGATGGTGCATCCATCATTAGCTAGTGGTGGTGAGTTGTAATGGTAGTGTATGCATTATTAGCTAGTGGTTGTGATATATATTTAATAACAAAAACTAATTTTTATAGATAAGGTTTTGTGTACAAAAACTTTGATGTAACTTATGCCCCTTGTTTAATGATATGAAGACATGTATCAATCAAAATGATCTTGTGGTCTAAATCAAAAGTTTTGATTTAACAAACATTATTCCTTAATGTTAGTCTACAACTAACCATATGTACACGGTTTACTGTAATGACCATAACTCACAGATCGTAAGTCCAAATGTCACAACCATACCATTCTGGAAACTAGATTCAAAGAGCTACAACTTCATTAGAAATAGCCCAAGCTCAATTCAGAGCATAAGATGTCGAAAAATGGGTCCAAACTATACTGACAGACATAAATATGAATTTTACAAATAATATATAACATGTTGGGTTGTTTTAACCCAAAGAAAATAAAGATGGCACAAATATTGGGTTAGACCATCTAATCTCATAGATTCATGCCCAAGTCCATAAAAAATATTGGGTTACTACACTTAATTATGTTAAGTGTAGATCTCATACACTAATAAAATTTTGGGTTGCTACAAACCTAATCTTTTATAAGTCGATATAAACTTACATGGATATTATTAGATTGTGGTTTAGTTCCCTACATAATATGCAAATCAATTATATGATAATAGTAGTAAAAAATGAATATATTAAGAATAATAAATATTTAATAAGGTTGTATGTAAAGTTCATAAAAAACTGTTGTAAAACACTTACGTTCTTAAGGTCAGGACTCCTTATTGATTCAGATGTAGCCAATATGGCATTCTGGTTGTGAAATGCAGTCGATGACTACATTTATAAAATATCAATAATAATTTTATCATACATATATTAGTAAAATAGATGTAAATTTTTATATATGCCTTTTGTATCTAAACTTTCCTTTTAGTTTCTTACACGGTATGAACATTACTCATGACATATTACCTGTTGGGAAAAAATAACCTCGTACATCTTTTCAAGTCTTTGGAGTCTAGATTTTAGCTCAAAATTCTCTTTTTGCCACTTCTCCCTTTCAACTTTATGTCGCTCCTCATCTTCATCATAAGCCTTTGATGTGGATCTATGCTGAGGCATATTGAAGAATGCAGAAACATATTTCCCTATAACCCTTACTCTTCCATATTTATCTTCACCAAAAAGTTTAGTGAGGGTATCAATATTTTCCTAATTGGCTATGGACCCATCTTGATACTGTTGGTTAAACTTATCCTGCATTCATAAAAAATTAGTTGGTTAATACTTAGAAATGTGAAATAATAAAGGACATAATGATTTCACAATAAAAAGATGAGCTTACAATATCATTTACTTTTTCTTTAACCACATCATCTTTGTACTCTCTGTTGCATTGACATGCCTTCTTCCATAGAAGACCCCGGTCTAGTTCATCAATAATTATTTAGGACTCGCAATAAAGAATATTGAAAATTTGATTATAAAAATGTTAAAAGATCAAGCACTAAGTTTTCCATTAGCCCTGCATAACCAGACCGGCCTGTCCGATGGTTATAAACATTAAAGGATCGCCTTTCAGACTGCGGATCATGTATAATCTGTAAAATAAAAAATATAAGCTCACAAAGCAAATTAATTATATCTTAAATTGAGAACAATCAAGTATGTAACTTACTAATTGTAATATACCTCAAATTCTTTAGTCGATCTAATTCACAAATTCATCCCAATCTTCTAGCTTTATGTATGGATATATGGTTAGAGGCCGTTTGAATTTTTCAGGCTGATCATTGAATTGTAGGATGTATTTTGTTGAAAGTGTGCTCTTCTAAGTTTTCCATAAGTCTCTGCATCCCCCAATCAGTTTCTTTTTCATATTTAGGTCGATATCATACCGACTCTTAAAGTAAATAGAATTCAAAATTAATTTATGATCAAGACGAACAAGAAGGCATACATGCAATACATAAAGATTTGCAATTCTAACAAATCATACCTGCAAGCATTCCCATAATTTATCTTTATGGGTTTGTGGCACTGCCTTCCACTTTTCAAAGCTTATAGAGATAGTTATACGTGTCATTAGACCCATATAACTTTAAAATTGTACTTGGTTTTTCCTTCGTAGTTGTCCAAGATGATTGAACATTAACTTCTTCTTCATATTGTCGTTGTTCTTCACTTGAATCAGCAATTTTGTAGCACCTCGTGCCTTTCTTTTTTTAGCTATCAATACCAAAACAAGTACATTAATTACAAAATAATGCAACATCTTGCTAACTGCACGGACAAAAAAATACATAACTAATGAGATGGTAATGACAATAATTTTTAAAATGATTCTAGCACGCTCTGAACCCTCGACATTTGGTAGCTCTGTATGATCCATCGAAAATTCTGTATAACAAAAGTTAGCACATATCTACCATATTATATTCACTTTTATTTCTTATATTTTCATAAACAGTATGTAGAGCAAGCATAAATTTTATCATCACTCATTCTTCACTCAAAAGTAAACATAACACATCCAATAAACTAAAAGAAAAGTTAAAGGTCTTCTCACTTACCACCCACAAATCAAATATGAAAAATAAAAATAAAATAAATAATCATCTAAAATCAAAATAAATATCAGTTTAGGTCGTAGGACCTATGGACTACTTCAGATGTCATTCCCCATTTGATTCACTTTTCATTTTATCGTCGTCTGTTCTTTGATGTGTGGGGTCATCAATCCACAAACCGTTACAGTCATCACATACATAAGCCGATTGGAAGTCATCATACACATCGAAAGAATCAGCATTCGGTACTACAATGTTGGAGGAACGATTGGAAATAAAATTAATCTCCTCAACATCCTTATCGTCACCACGGTCTTTCAGGTGTTGATATAACAATTGACTATCTTGGATTAAGTTGGTCTTCTATATAAAAAAACTTATTTAGCTTGGGAAGCTAAAATGAAGGAATCCGTTTTATGACCTAATCTGCTAAGGTCGACCAATGTGAATCCCAACTCATATTTTCTTATCCCATTAGCACTATCTACCTAATCACACTTGAATACAGGAATTATAAACATAGTATAGTCTAGAAGCCATACCTCATCAATGACGCCATAATAACAACTGTCTGCAAAAATAGGATTATTATCTTTGGCGCTTGCAATATGCATTGCTGTAGCTACTATGCTTACCCCACTATTCTGATTTACTCTTTTAACATCAAGACTTTTGGTGTGATAACGACACCCACTAATATCATATCCATTATACTTGATTACTTGTTGACTTGGGCCATTTGCTATCCACTTCAATTCTTTTGAAATATTGTTATTTGGATCCTTTAGCTCTAACTCGACCTATAAAATTAAATTAATGGACCAAAACATACAAACGTGTTATTTTATGCAATAAAGTTTAGACACATATTTAAAACAAAAAGGTGAAAAAAAAAAGATTCCTACCTATTTAGAAATCCAATTTGTGAACGCCCGGTTGTGCTCCTTCAACAACCAGTTTTCTTTTCTTTTACGATTAGTTCGCTTCAGAATGGATATGTGCTTCCTAAAAATTTAAAAGAAACAAAAATGATGCTTCCTATTTTTTAATTGGACAGAACATAAAGATAGTGGAGTAATTTAGATCTTACTCGATGTAGGGTAAAAACTTTATCGTGTTCGCAAGCACAGTCCTGTGAGCCTCCATTAATAATGTATGATCAATATCAATTAACTTACCACCCGATGAAGGATTTCTATCAACAATCAGACTCGTAACTTGTTTATTGTTGGTTTTTACTGCATTTCTAACAAGAGGAATCCCAGTAGTTTCTATGCCCGATAAATACTCAGAGCAAAATTCAACTGCTTCTTCCGCAATATAACTTTTAGCAATGGAACCTTCTGGACGACTCCGATTTCGCACTTATCCTTTCAAAACTTTTATAAATCTTTCAAACGGATACCTCCATCGAAAGCGGACAGATCCACAAAATTTAACCTCCCTAACGAGATACACAGTTAAATGACCCATGCTATCGAAGAAAGGAGGAAAATATTTTTTAAGCAAGCATAATGTGACCACCAAATCATTTTGTATTTTTGTTAATCACATGACATCAACCTCTTTGCTACAGATTTCTTTAAAAAAAAGCACATTCTGATGATAGCATATCTCACATGCTTGGGCATGATCGATCGTATAGTTAGCAGTAAAAAGTGTTGCATAAGAATGTGATAGTCGTGCGGCTTAAGACCATACAACTTCAGCTCTAAAATTGATACACAATTTCTCAAATTTGAAGAATATTCTTCTGGAACCTTCAACTCTAATAAAGTTGCGCTGAACTTTTTCTTTTCTTCCCTTGTAATGTGTAACATGTGGTAGGAAGGTAAGTTTTTTTCCCCAACATGCTGAGGTGCCAACTCTGGCCTTAACTTCTGAAGGTCCTTGCGCGCATTGATACCGTCTTTAGTTTTTTCGGGTATGTTAAGCAATGTCCCGACGATACTCTCACACACATTCTTTTCGATGTGCATCACATCCAAAATGTGTCGAATGAGCAGGTATTTCCAATACTCGAGCTCGAAGAATATTAACTTCTTTTTCCAGTAGGTGGGTTCTAATCTCTTTCTTTTGCCCAATATCCTATCACTTTCCTTATTCTTTCCCTAGGAATTCTCTATCATGTCAACCATGTCAAATATCTCTTCCCCACTTAAAGGATCTGGTGGCAACCCAAACTCTTGGTAACCGTTAAATGCCTTTTTATGACTTCTATATGTGTGATTAATAGGAAGAAATCTTCTGTGGTCCGTATAAGAGATTAATTTTTTGGAGTATTTAAGCCTGGTGGAGGAAGTACCTTTGCCACATATTAGACAAGTATCATACTCTTTGACAACGCAACCACATAACATACCATATGCAGGGAAGTCATTAATCGTCCACAGAAGTACCGCCCTTAAATTGAATTTTTGTTTTTGGTATGCATCATACACTTCAACTCCCTCTTCCAAAAGTGTTTTTAGGTCATAAATGAGTGGGTCCAAATAAACATCAATGTCATTGCCAGGTTATTTTTGACCAGATATCAATATTGTTAACAACATAAATTTTATCTTCATACACAACCATAGTGAGAGGTTATAAGTTACCAATATGACGAGCCAACAACTGTACCTACTACTAAGAGTTTTGTGTAGGTTTATTCCATCAGCAGAAAGAGCTAACCGCAGATTTCTTGGTTCTTTGGCGAATTCTAGCCACTTATTATCCATTAGCTTCCATGCAGGTGAATCCGCTGGATGGCGTAGTTTGCCATCTATTGCTCTTGGACGTTTATGCCATGTCAGGTCTTTCGTTGTCTCAATAGACTGAAACATCCTTCTAAATCTGAAATAGGTGGAAAATTCCACAACAGTTTTTTTCGGCATCCTCGATCAACTCTTCGAACTTTTTCAAATCACCTGTAATAAACTCTTCGTGTGCAGCCTGAACTAGTTCAACTGCTTCCGGAGCATCATCTGGCTCCCCCATTTCAAAATGAAAATCTGGGGAACAATGTACATCAACCTTAGCTATAGGTGACCTGCTACTACTATGAATTTTTTCACCTTGCCAAATCCATCTTGTATAATTTTTGTCAATACCTTTGACGAACAAATGAATTCTTACTTCAGTCACTGTATATGGATCAACATTCTTACATATCCTACATGGATAAAGTATGGAATTAAGATCGCATCCATGATCTAATGCGTAATTCAAGAACCCCTTCAACCCCGTCAGAATATGCTTTTGTTAATCTATCTTTCTGTATCCATGATTTATCCATTCCGAAGCTATATAGTCAACCTAAATAACACATAACAAAAGTTGAACAAAATAAAATTGGACATGTACAATCTATTTTATTTCATGTTGACATGTCTCAAGTATGTACTTAAGTTAACCATAGTAATATTATGTTCTTATCTTATAAAAGAGCAGTTGTAGTAATAAAATAACTTATAAGGGTGGCTGAACAATAAGAAAACAACAAGAGCTTGTTCCTATTTTGAAGAGATTGAAGCTCCCATTTTGGTTGGGGGCATGCTTGAAAATTGAGCTGTAAAGCCCAAATTTGAACATTCCCCTCGTTTGATTTTTTCTGGGGGGACTCCCCTCACTAAAGAAAACTAAACCCTAATAACAAAATCTAAGTTTTCATCTTGAATCTTCAGCTTCCAGGTTACCACCTTCAAGATTCTGACATTGATGAACCCCACCCAACGGTAATAACAACTCAAGTATTCGACAACCAATGTTCGAAAAAAAAATCGCGAGTGTCAGCTCGTTATTTAAACACACAAATACGTCAAAAACATAGAGGATGAAGTCGTCAAAGTAACTCCATTAATGAAGGAAGAACTATAAAAAAATAACTTCGATGAGGGTATTGGGTCTTCAAATACCATTCAAGACTTAAAATCAACAACATTCGAAGTAATACAACTTTCTAACAACCTTTTTTTATTTATTTTTTCTCCGTAAAATGAAATATGGAAAAACCCAGCGTACTGAAATTCGATCCAATCATGGTTAAGACGAAGAACTTTTCGAGATAAACCTCTTGAATTTAATTATTATTTTCTACAGGTTGCTATTAAATTTAAAAATTGAAACTGATCCACTAATCAGTTGAAAAACGACATGAACTTGTCAAAAATAATAACCAAAATCGAAAGATTACTGGCAAAAATATATAACAAATTCGATAGATTATTGGCAAAACTATGTAACAAATTCGATAGGCTACTATCAAATTTAAGTTTTAACTAAAATGAGACAACCTCCCCCCATGTAAAACAAAACCTGCCCCCTAACTGATTTGCAAAATTTGGGGGTGCCGTAGACACCAGATTTTTGCACCCCTAAAATCAATCAAAATATGCTTTTGTTAATCTATCTTTCTGTATCCATGATTTATCCATTCCGAAGCTATAGAGTCAACCTAAATAACACATAACAAAGGTTGAACAAAATAAAATTGGACATGTACAATCTACTTTATTTCATGTTGACATGTCTCAAGTATGTACTTATGTTAACCATAGTAATATTATGTTCTTATTCTATAAAAGAGCAGTTGTAGTAATAAAATAACTTATAAGGGTGGCTGAACAATAAGAAAACAACAAGAGATTATTCCTATTTTAAAGAGATTGAAGCTCCTATTTTGGTTGGGGGCATGCTTGAAAATTGGGCCGTAAAGCCCAAATTTGAACATTCCCCTCGTTTGATTTTTTCTGGGGGGACTCCCCTCACTAAAGAAAACTAAACCCTAATAAAAAAATCTAAGTTTTCATCTTGAGTCTTTAGCTTCAAGGTTACCACCTTCAAGATTCTGACATTGATGAACCCCACCCAACGGTAATGACAACTCAAGTATTCGACAACCAGTGTTCGAAAAAAAAATCACGAGTGTCAGCTCATTATTTAAAAACACAAATACGTCAAAAACATAGAGGATGAAGTCGTTAAAGTAACTCCATTAATGAAGGAAGAACTATGAAAAAATAACTTCGATGAGGGTATTGGGTCTTCAAATCCCATTCAAGACTTAAAATCAACAACATTCGAAGTAATACAACTTTCTAACAACCTTTATTTATTTATTTTTTCTCTGTAAAATGAAATATGGAAAAACCCAGCGTACTGAAATTTGATCCAATCATGGTTAAAACGAAGAACTTTTCGAGATAAACCTCTCGAATTTAATTATTATTTTCTACAGGTTGCTATTAAATTTAAAAATTGAAACTGATCCACAAATCAGTTGAAAAACGACATGAACTTGTCAAAAATAATAACCAAAATCGAAAGATTATTGGCAAAAATATGTAACAAATTCGATAGATTATTGGCAAAACTATGTAACAAATTCGATAGGCTACTATCAAATTTAAGTTTTAACTAATGAGACAACCTCCCCCCAAGTAAAACAAACCTGCCCCCTAACCGATTTGCAAAATTTGGGGGTGTTGTAGACACCAGAGTTTTGCACCCCTAAAATCAATCAAAATCCACCACAAAGAGGATTGTCTTTGATAAAGGGTTTTTAGCACCCAATCAAAGAAGAAGAAGTGGGTAATAACACTCACAGAGTTTTTTCGCACGTTTCATGCCAAACGGCCAGCCCCTTGGCAGTTGGCACTAAACAACCAGGGCAGCCCTAGTCATTTACACCATCTTCTCTCTCCACTTGAGGTTCTCGTCTCATTTGTCATATTACGACAGAACACGTCAGCACGCATGCGCCAAACGGCCAGGGAAACCCTAGCCCTTCAGCCAAAATCGCTAGGGCACCCTAGCTGTTCGGCACAAACGACTAGAGCAGCCTTAGCCATTTGGCTCAAACGGCTCCTGTCAGCTTTCTTAGGTGCGCGTCGGGCACATGTCAGTGCGCATGCGCCCGGCGGCTAGGCCCCCTAGCCATCCAGAGTTATTTTATCTCTTCTCCCCTTTTTTGGATAAGGATGAATCTTGACCCTTTGATAAAAAATAATTTGATGGCCAGAATTTCTCCCCGCATCTATAAATAGAAAGGGATGCCTTGGGTCTCAACATTAGCAAATTTGGAGAGATTTTAGGCACAAACTTCAAGAGAATTTTTAATTTCCACTTTGTTTTCAAAACCATCCCAGGAGCTTTTCAAGTCTAATTTCTAGTAAGAGACAAGCTTTTCATCCCATTTTTACCTTAGAGGCTTGCCAAAAATGGGTTAAACAACAAAAATGGTGTAGAATTTTAAGGTGGGATCTCTTACTACATTAGAAATTTGGGCAAAAGCTAGGTAAAATCTCCTGTCCTCAAGCTCTTTTTCGTAATAAATCAAGCATGTAACACTTTGGATTCATCTAATAAATGAGCCTTTGATGTCTCATTTACATGTAGTTAAAACATGTAGATATCATATGAATATGCATATCATCTTGCTTAATAAAATGGCAAAATCATGCTCTGTGTATGTTGATATGTGCCAAAAATAGCTTGTATCATTTCATGGTGTGTGTGTGTAAAATATCATCATCATGTTTTGGGTTACAAAAATAGTGTTGTATTTGTGTGTACATATAATTTACGTCACTAAAACCTAATTTTCATGAGAAAGGCATGTTTGAAAAATTATGTTGGTAAGAACACGAGGTTTAAATACCATGAATGCCCTATGAAAATGGATGAAAATTTGATGTTCATCCCTTTTGCACACAAATACACTTTTGGTCCATAAAAATAAATGGGACATAAGAAAAAGTGTTTGCATGAAAAAACTACTTTTTGATCCATAAAAATAAATGGGATATAAAAACAAAGTAGTTTGTATAAAAATGCACTTTTTGATCCTTAAAAATAAGTGGGATATAAAAATAAAAGTGTTTGCATAAAATACACTTATTGGTCCATAAGAATAAGTGGGACATAAAAATAAAAGTGTTTGTATGGAAAGGTACTTTTTGATCCATAAAAATAAATGGGATATAAAAGCAAAGTAGTTTGTATAAAAATACACTGTTTTGATCCATGATAACATGTGGGTTTCTATATAAAGTTGTTTTTGCTTTTAAATCATGATAATGTATGATTTATAGCATAAGTAGCTTTATTTACCAAAATGCCATCTTACATCTACTTTATTGCCAAAAAGTGATGTTTGTACTTAGTGGGAAAAAGCTAGGGTTTTGTTGAGAAGTAATAAAAACCTTAGGTCTGAAAACTACCAAAAACTGGCAAAGACCTATCCAATCCATAACTTTCTCAATGTGGCGCAGAAACGTCCAGATTACACTGCACATTGGAAAGCTCCCCTCCCTACAAGATGTGTTTGATGATGAAATTGAACTACATAAAAAAGGACAGGCGAAAGGCAAAGAGAAAGCTTTGTGATCCCCAAAAATTGTAGAAGTATAGGAGAAACTGAGCTGTTTAGAAGGGGGATCCACCTATGATATCAATTCTTGGTATCAATGTCAGGACAAACAGCTACCGCGAGACTTCGAATACCCCGAAATGAAGTAATATGGCGGGTCAGGTTCACCAAAGCGCACATCATAATGTATATGGATTGTATGAAGCCACTGGGTGTGAGCGACAATATGTTGTCCCATCTTTTCTGAAGAAGTCTAATAGGAAACGCGCTCGAATTGTCTGTTGCCCTAGATAGAAGCAAGTATCCTAGTTGGACCAAGTTTGCAGATGCGTTCATCAAATATTTCACTTATAGAACGGATGGAAAATTTACGCGAAGGTAGCTTGAAGCCCTGATTTCGTAGAAAAATGGAGGTTGAAGGTTAGAAGCATGATAGAGAGACCTACAAAGGAAGAACAAATTGAAATACTGAGGAAAAGCTTAAGACCTACCTTCTAGGCCGCTCTAAGCATGGTGACACCAAAAAGGCTGGAAAAGTTCATCCGAGCTGCAACCAATGGGGAAGATTCCATAAAGAATGGATATGTGTCTGCAACAATAGTATCCCAGGCTACTTGTAACGACCCGACCTAGGGTCCATGACCCAAACCCCGTCCACTAGACCCCAAGCTCAGTCCGTTAGAAAAAGGTTAAAAACTTCCTCAAATTTTTTTTTTAAAGATTAGAATTCAACCAATTCTCTGTCCAAGTAATAAAACGGGAGAGAGAGTTTCAACAAGAATTACTTCCTCGTTACCTTCCATTCTCTCCCCAAAAGTTTTCATGAATAAATCCTTGGGTAAAAGTTTCCCAAAGCTCAACATTTGTTCATCAAGTAGTTGAAGAAAAATTATGTGTTTAAAAGCAACACTCTTACATTAGATGGAATGATGATACTAGAAAAAGGTCTGCAAGTAAATACTAAGTCATCCTTAAAGAAAACCTCAACCTGTAATCCATCAACAATTAAAAGCATTTATGAAATACTCCATAACGAAGTACTTTAAAAGTCAAACCACTCAATAAGAAACCTGTAATCCCATTCCCTGTTAAATGATATTAATAGATATTAGTGTTCTTTCGAAGTAGAATAACCTACTTCGTGGCTCGTAAGACGAGTAATGCTCCTGCGAATCTACGATCCGCCTGATGTTCCACCTCCTGAATCGTTGGAGAGTAGGAAGGAAAAACAATGAGTTTAACTTAGTAGGATGAACAATAACAACACGAACATATATATATGTACGTAGCATGTCTATACTTATACTCATTTTTGTTGGACTCCTGTAAAGAAGAATCCAACTGCCTCATCTTGCCTACGACGCATGTACATGGATAATAATTGGTTTTACCCATTACTTTCGTACTTAAAGATAGTCTAGAACCACTCTTGGATGTCCCGTAAGACAACTCCAAACCACACCACATGCATTCCATGTCTCCATTATCGATACAACTTAGTGTTAAATGGCATTTCACGCTTCAACTATGATCTGCCACACTTTTTAAGCTTTGTGATAGCAACATTCCATGGCTCATATCATTATAAAAATGTGACCAAAACATCCACAATATATATATATAATCCACAATACAACATGATCATCATTGCATATTAACTGGCATAAATCATCATTAAATCATGTTGAAATAGCATGCGCAACACTTATAGATACGCATACAGCAACACATTTCAAAATGTTAAAGCATTCAACATCAGTTTGTAACCAGAAAAGTGTGGTCTTTTTGACAGCTTATTCTCTTTACGATTTTTAATTCTTACGACTGTTACGGGTGCCACTTACGATCTGTAGAATGTCTTCCACGGGGACCCATCATGGGGTATCGCCATAAGGCTACCATAAAGGCGCGAATCATTTAGATTCAAAATCGTTCTCTTGTTTCTTGTTATATGTTTTTTTTCTTTTTCCCAAGTGATCATGCACTCAACATGTATCTTTTACACAAAATATGTAACACACACATGCAAATCATCATGGATATAGGCATGCTTTATCATCATCATCATCATCCTCATTATATTAACATGTAAACATATGCGACATATTTAGGATTTTGAATCACTAAATCGCATTTTGATCACGATCTTTAATCTCAATGGAAATAAACAAAAGTATATATATATATATATATATATATATATATATATATAGCTCCAAGTCGTTGAAAGATAGATCACTTCCACAATAAGATCAAAACTTGTATTTTAATGTTATACTCACTCACATAAATCTTAAAGATGAATGAAACTTAAAACTAACTTCCATCCTACCTTAACCGTGATACCCTAAGTGGTGATCTCTTCCCTTTTTCTTCTTTTTGGTCTTCCTTCCTCCTCTTTAGCCCAGGTTTTTGGTAGAAGATGGTGGTGTGTTTAGGGATAGTTAGAGAAGAGAGAAAATAGTTTAGAGAGGGAGACAGAGAAATTGGCTAGTCTCTCCCCTATTTTTTTTTGTTTGAATGAGAGAATGTGAGAACAAGAAATGGAGGGAGAGTAGAGGTCGAACCCTCCCCTCTCTCTCTTTCTCTTTTAACTAATTTTTCCAATTACCTCCCCTCTTTCTTAATTAAGGTTTTCACTAAACCTTGGTATATTTTTCCTCCATTTCAAAATATTATGCAAAGGTGTCTAACATGACCATACAATGTTGATGTTTCAAGCTACTAGTACTTGACACATGTTCATCAAAAATGGATCCTAAGGCTAACATTTTTCACCATGTGTTTAATCCAATTTGGTGAACAAATCTTTCCAATTTTTAGTGTCAATCATAGATATTAGGTAAGTTTTATGGAATATACTAGTTTAAATTATATTAGGTTTGTTTCTCTAATGTGCAAATCGATTATGGCATATATATATATGCTGATTTCGGAACATCTAAAAATCTTGATTCCTAAACAAATCCAGCGGTTGGCATCTCTTGATTCTTTTCTTGAAAAGCAAATATTTTATTGCAAGTAATATTTTCAAAATGGGTTAACTAAAATTAGTTTTCATCAATACTAGCTTGGTAATTATTCTTAAACATTTTGGTCACATGCTAACCGAACATATAAATATATGTATATATATATACTTATATGTGCATATATATATTCATTTATAACATGAGTATCTTCATTGCATGCATGCAATTTAGTTTAGGAAATCAAGGTATGTATTAAGAGAGAGATTGAGTTGATTCTCTCTCTCTCTCTCTAACTCTAATGCCCCCAACCTATAGGGCCTACTCTGTCATTAATTCTTGTATACAATATACTTAGTGTGATTCTAAACAGAATATTTTCCAATGTATTTAAATCCTCCCATGCATATATATATGTGTGTGTGTGTAAATAAATATACTCATATCTATATCTAGATATCAAGTCAACATATTTTCACATGAAATAATGACTTCCACTCATAATAACCACTAATGATGTCAACAAATTTCACATGGAATAATGGCTACTAATGATATCAACAAATTTCACATGAAATAATAATTTTAACTAACATAACTACTAATATTAATTGTGTAAACACATGCGAAGCAATTTTATGCATGTATGCAAAACGTGTACGTAGGCAATGGACTCGTTAATTCTACCCCCATAGAAATTAACACGTGGGTTTTTGACACCTAACATATGGATTAGTCCAAAGTTTTCGGACTATACTCAACCCATGGGCCTGGGCCCATCTTGTCCATTTCACAAAATGAAGAAATAATTTCTCGGGTGTTACACTACGGAAGTAAAGGGTAAGAAAAAAGAGCATGTCAACCAGGTGTCATATTCAAAGAAACAAGTAAACGTAGCTCAATAAGAGCAGCCAAAATCAAATGTCTATCAGATCAAAGTTCAGGGGAGCCAACAGGCACAAGCCCCGAAGCAAAAGAGAGAATTTTTGAAGTTCAACCACACGCTCAGTGCTTTATTCCCAAGTCTGTTAGAGGCCGGTCTGGTCACATTACTGGAACCTAAGCCGGTCAGGGATCCACCACCACCGTGGCATAACGCCAACCGGTATTGTGACTACTGGTTGAGGGGCCAGGCCACTTGACGGACAAGTGCTGGTCACTGAGGCATGCGGTTCAGGATTTGCTAGATGTGGGGAAGATCAAAATCAAGGGAGTGCAGATCCATGCTAAGCCAAATGTAGCCACTAATCCGTTACCAAAGCATCCTGTTGAGGAATCGAGGAATGTGAACTATGTAGGGATCGAAGAATCTAGAGATCCTACAAAGTTAGTTCAAAGAAGAGAATCCATACAGGTTGCATCAGTTTACAGTGCACCACAAGTTAAAGCGAGTACATATCAAGTTGGGGAATCCAGCCAAAAACCACTCACTATCAGTGAACTCGCCGCTAGGGCAAGAAATTAGAATTGGGGAAGCTTTGGCTGATCCAAACCAAGGAGACAATGCAAGCTCAGAGGAGCAAGAGAGTCAGGAATCTGATCTAGTCCGGGTAGAGCAATTAAAGAAAACTGCCTTGTTCACCATTAACAAGGTGGTCCCAGTCATAATCGAGGTAGAGAAAGCTATTTAAATAGAAGATCTCCTAAAACCTCCAATCGACTTGAAAAAGAGTCTTATCCCAAAGACACAGGATCATGCCTGGACGGATCCATTGAACAAAAAGTCAGCTGAAGAATGTCAGGAAGTTCAGCACCAAACAAGGACCGGGAAGGTTTATAAATCGGCACACTTGATAGCTGATAATCCAGTAGCAGTTGTTAGAGGTTCACTTTTTCAGACATTTACACAAAAGTCTATAGAAGAGGAAGACAAGCTAGTTGTGGGCCAACTGCGTAGGATAAAGGTCAACGTATCTGTTTGGGGCTTGTTAGAGGCTTCTAGTAAACATAGAGAAGCTCTCCTATCAGCACTTAACAGTATATAGGTGGACACTGGGATAACTCCAAAGGAACTAGTAGTTACAGTAATTTAAGTTAAGGAAATCCCAACAGTATCATTTTCAGATGAAGATTTGCCAGTGGGAAGGCCGAATCATAACCGAGCACTGAACATTACAGTTGGTTGGAATCTCTTAATCATCCCATTAGTACTGGTGGATAATGGTTCGGGGGTAAACATTTGTACCCTAAAAATGGTCAGAATAATGAGCTTGAAAGACGAAGATATGGCTTTTCAAGAAGGGACCACATGAACCGTGAAAGGGTTTGATAATGGATAGAAAACAATAGCCAGAGACCACAATTCAGATTAGTTAGGGATGGACAGAAGCACACTTTCTGGTCATGGATATTGATGCCAACTTCAACATATCGCTGGGTCATCTGTGGTTGCATCAGAACAATGCCATGGCATCCACTGTACATCAAAAACTGAAGTTCTCGCATAAGGGAAAGAGCATCGTGTCGGTGATCGAGCCAGTCAGAACATTGTATAACTACACTGAAGAAACGGTCAATGTCTTGTAAGCAAGACCTGTGATCAAAGAAACGCTTCATAGCTGTTTGACTGCAAAAACCGAAGAGTGGCTTATGTTTTGCGAAAACAGAGTTTCTTTCCAAGAATGGGTTTAGGAAGATGCCACCAAGGTATAACTCAGCCATTAGGAAGCAGAGTAGTGGCACCCGAGGGAACGTATGGTTTAGGTTACTGTCCCTCTAGAGAAGAAATCCGCAGGAATCAGATTGAGAAAATCAGAAGAGGTAGAATTACTAGATGACACTCTGTTAATGGGAATCAGTCAGTTATACTCAAAATCTAGCTCAGAACAAGGAGTTGTCCCAAGTATCTGTGTGATCTCTTAAGAAGAATCAGAGTTAGATGATACGACAACCTCGAGCCTAAGATGGATGACTACCGAGGAGTATTTAGCATCCAGAACTCAATGGGCGAATGCAGAAGAATATCGTGCAACGTCCATGCTTCCGAAGAATAAAAGGATGGAAGTAGAATACCGGGAATACCTTCCACCAGTCAATCAGAGAATGACAGCAGTGCAGTTTCGGGCATCCCTTTAGCCTGTCAAGAAGAAAAAGATCACATCAACCTTAGAGACAAATACCAGATGCATGAAAGCTAACGCGTATCGAATGGCACTCAACAAACACACATAGTAGGGGCAGCGACGCCACAGTAAACAGTTGACCAATACCATGCATTACAGAAGTTAGAAGCATCTCCTCAAAGAGTTGGTAGTTAGGGCAATGACAACCAAGAAAGGATAAGAGATACCATGTAAAAGCCTCGCAGGTACGCAATGGATCAATATGATCTCAGAAGAGAGATACCTCCAGCCTCATCTTCACTATGAAAAAATATAATATTTGTAACTAATAGATTCTGTAACATTTTAAAACTGTTATGGATTTAGACGTGCCGGATTTTTTGTTACGCTTAGGAAATGTTACGAAAATCATTTTATAACGACTGTAAAATACAAAAAATATATAAATTGGACATAATAGGAATACGTACTTGAACTTTGTGTTATTTTTTACATTAAAGTTGTAAGCACCCATAATTTTTTTAAATGTTCTCCTTATTAGTAATGCTTCTTTAACGTTTCAAACTTTTAAATACATTATGCATTTGTAACATTAAACTAAAGTTGCAGATATCAAAAATATGTGTTACAAAATTAACAATTTGGTGTAGTGATTCTCGTCCATTCTATTTATGATGATGATATCACTGTCAATGCTAGCCCTTTTGCAGGTAGGTCTTTCAGTGTCACAACATCTAGCACCCAAAAAAAAACGACCTGAATCAGTTGGGAGTAGGGGCACCCTCGTTTGAGGAGGGAGATTCATGGGCCCATAAATTTTGTTTCTTCCTTAAGTTCTCCATTATCTGCAAAAAACTAAAAAAGTCAAAATATTTTCAAAAACAACAAAAAATTTGAAAAATCAAAAGACTAGAAAGATTTTTTGTGCATAAATAAAAATAATTTTGGAGAAGCAATACTTAACCTTAAATTTGGCACTGAGGATGAATGTGAGTCCAAAGATGACGACTGATTATCACTCAGGAAGAATTGCCTGAGGAGATCCAAGAGTTGCAGGATCTTCATGAGGGCAGGTCTCCATCATATGAGGAAGACCCTTAATTGATAAACCTGAACTCTGAAGACCGACCTTAGTTGGTAAATATTGGTACCGCATTATCTTGAGATGAAAAGAAGGCATTGACTGGGTTGCTAAAATAGTATAAGGACATATTTCTTTGTTCATACGAGGACATGCAGGGACTGGACACTGAGATGGTAGTGCACAAGCTGCCAACCTATCTCGATGCTAAGCCAATTAAGCAAAAGCTTAGGAGACTGAGATTGGAACGAACAGTGAAGATCAAAGAAGAAATCACCAAGTAGTTAGATGCAAAATTTTTGGTCCCGATCACATATACCGAGTGGTTGGCAAACATAGTGCCGGTGCCCAAGAAGGACGAAAAAGTTCGAATGTACATCGATTATCAGAACCTCAACAAGGCAGCCCAAAAGATGACTTCCCACTGCCACATATCAACATATTGGTTGATAACGCCACCGGCCATGGTCTATTACCTTTATGGACAGGTTTTCAAGTTATAATCAGATCAAGATGGAAGAAGAAGACATGGTAATAACTTCCTTCATCACACCATGGGGAGTCTATTATTATCGGGTGATGCCTTTCGAGTTAAAAAATGCAGGAGCAACCTATCAGAGGGCTATAACTATTATCTTCCATGACATGATGCAAAAAGAGATCGAAGTATATGTGGATGACCTGATTGCAAAATCAGAAACAGAGAGGACCACATCCAAGACCTCACCAAACTATTTAGACGCCTCCAAAAGTTCAAGCTGCGCCTCAATCCAAATAAGTGTGTATTTAGTGCGAAATTCAGGAAGCTGCTAGGATTCATAGTCAACCACAGAGGAATTGAGGTGGACCCATCTAAAGTGAAGGCGATTATGGAAATGCCACCACCCATAAATGAGAAGGAAATTTGCGGGTTTTTGGCGAGGATTCAATATATCAGCCGGTTCATCGCATAACTTACTCCGATTTGCAAGCCTATCTTCAAAGTACTGAGGAAAAATACTCTGAAGATATGGAATGAAGATTGCCATAATGCATTTGACAGAATTAAAGAGTATTTATTTGTTCCTCCTACCCCAAGAAAGCCTTTGATCTTGTACATCACTGTGACCGACACATCGGTAGGAGAAGCTCTAGGGCAATATCATGAAGACCGTGATAAAGAAAGAGCCATTTATTGCATTAGCAAGACCTTGTCTGGGTATGAAACAAGATTCACACCACTAGAAAAGACTTGCTTTGCATTGGTCTGGGCTGCGAAAAGGCTCAGACATTACATGCTGTCACATTCAATTCAACTGCTATCGTGAATAGATCCCATCAAATATCTTTTTGAAAAGCCAGCATTGTCGGGGAGAATAGCTAGATGGCAGCTACTATTATTGGAGTTTGACATAACTTATGCACAAAAGTCTATAAAAGGGAAAGCGATAGCTGACCATCTTGCAGCCCATCCACTCCCAGATAGGAATACAATGATAGAAGAATTTTCTGATGAGTGCATCTTGTCTACAGAACCAAAAGCGGTAGAAGAAGATACGCCCTAAAAAATGTACTTCGACGGAGCCCATAATAAGATTAACAGAGTACGAGGTATGTATCGCTGGTTTAAAGGCAGCTCTCGCACTATTAGTCAAAAGGCTAATGGTTTACGGTGATTCTCTCTTAATAATTAAACAAGTTCAAGGTGAATGGAAGTTGAAGAATGAACAGTTGATTTCTTATCATGAGTACCTCCTCAACTTGGTCAAGGAGTTCGATGAAGTCGAGTTCCATCATGTACCGAGGATGAGGCCGACTGGATTCAGTCTAGATTTGATGCCTTGAACTGCATTGACGAAAAAAGGATAGATGCAGCATGTCATGCACAATCTTATCATCACCCGTAGCTTCAACAAGAAAGTTCGACTAAGGAATTTGTGTGTAGGAAACCTTGTGCTTAAAGAAATCCGCCCCGTGAACCACTCTGACGCAAGGGAAAAATTCAAGCCAAATTGGGAAAGTCCCTACGTCATTAATGACATCCTTCCAGGAATGGTGGTCCGATTTACAGACCTCGACGGAATTGAGCATCAGAGGCCTACAAATGTGGACCAACTCAAAAGGTATTATACCTAAGGTAGCTGCTCGACTCTCAAACTAGGGGCAAGTGAAGCTGACCGGGGTCAGAGGAAAAATGAGGCATTTCATTGGCCGATATTTCAAAACCCAAAAAAGACCTAGTTGAAACTTCATTCCCGCTAGAAAACAAGTTTAAGCCATAAACCTTTTCTTGTACATAGCAAATAACCCCTCTTTAATCCTAAAAGTTTATCTTCTTCTTTTCCGCCCAAGGGGAAACAATATTTCAAAAATCCAAAAAAATATCGAATATTCAAAAATCCAAAAAAAATCAGATATTCCAAAGTCCAAAAAATATAGAAAATCAAAAACCCCCAAAAATGGAAAAGCCCAAAAATCAAAAGCAATAAAGTGTTTTGCAGGCCCTAAGTTATGCAAGGGGCAATAATAAAGAGAGGGAAACCCTAGAAAGTCAGACTCGTTCAATTCTCTGAGCCTTTATTCCTTCTTTCAAGCCAACATAAGCCACGCTACAACCTAAAAGACTTCATAGACCCCAAGAGCGACACGAGTCTCTAGTCGAGGAGAAAGGTAGTGAGCCTCGAAAAAATGAAAAAAAAACTCAAGAATAGAAATTGTAGTCTGAAGAATAAAGACTTAAGAAAATTTGATCTGCATTTGTGAGCCTCGAAGAGCAAAGCCCTTAGAATTGGGGGGCTAGTCGGCATACTCAACGAAGATAGCAAGCTATGACAAAGGTAGGCTTGCAGGTAGTCCTCAGTTAAAAGGAACATAACTTTCCAATGGTAACGATGTCAGCGCTAAACTCAAGTTTGTAAGTGATTTGGTATCCATCAGATCCAACAAATGAAGTCAGAAAGATGAACGACGAAGCAAAGCAATGTCAACCAAAGAAAGTGGCGACGTGCCAATGTGACCCTAGCTATTCGGACAAATATTCATAATCATATCCACGCTAAGGGGTCCATTTTCCCTTCGCTTTTAGTTTTTTCAAAAAAGAAAGCATAAAAAGATTTTCGAAAAGTAAGAAAAGGGTTTTGTTTTCAAAACCTTGTCTGGCGGGGAACCTATGAGGATAGATTTAGGATGCTAAGGTTATGCTTTGCATGGCTTTAGTCTAGGCATCTGAGGCAAAAATCTCCAAAAGATAAGTGAGATTTCCAAAATATCACTTTTTATCGGCTTTCGAATAGATTTTCGTTTTCAAAACCTTTTCCGGCGAAACGCCTATGAGGATAAACATATGATGCTAAGGGCTTGCTTTGCATGACATTGGTTTAGGGATCTGAGGCAAAAAAAATTTTAAAAGATAAGTGAGATTTACAAAATAAAGAAAAAAATTCAGAATACCAAGGTTGTTACATATATACATAACTGAGTTTTCTTAACATACATCAATGAGCTGTCTTGTGCAGGAATTGACAAACATAAATTGTAAAAAAATTTATAAGTGCAAGAACCAGCCCCCATGAGAAGAAGAACCACCATCTCGTCCACCGTGCCTCAAGTGCACCACCTCAGCCTCAAGCTCTCTCACCCGCCCCTCAAGACGGGCGTTCTCCCCTCTTAACGAAGAAGCTTCCTGCTTCAACACAGCATTCTCTCCCGCTAAGCGCATGAAATTTTCACGAAGTTCATTCCGGCACACCAAGATGTCACGCAGACCTATGGCAAGATCACGTATAACCAAGTGAGCCTATACACCATCCTGAGAAGCTCAAAAAAAGGACCTCGAACAGACTACAAAGAAAAAAAGATGCAATCCAGAATAGGCCTAATAACGGCAATCGGTAATAGTGCAAGGTCACTTACAACAGGGAACTCAGGGTGTAAAAGAAGACTCAGGATCTGATCACCGTCAAAACGAGGAAAGTCCTGAGGGACAGGGTTCCTAGGCCAAGGCATGGAGATACACCAAGAAGGGAAGTGGGCCATATCGAACACTTCTACAGCAGGAGGAATCACCTCTTCTGGTTCCGTTGGCTGCCAAAACAATAAGTAAGAATTAGAAGAGTATCCAAACAAACTAAATAAGAATGAATCAAAAATCACTTACCGGTGGCTGAGGTAGGGATTTACCCCCTAACGTCTCCTCCGCCTCCTCTTCTTCTTCTTCCTCTACATCTTCATCCCGAGCAGCACGAAGGATGGGTCCTAGAGAATCCGCAGCCCAATAAGATGGATAATCTGATTCCTCATGAGTCAACTCTTCCATGGTAAAAAGCCCCTCACCAGCCACGTCCTCCATCTCATTCGCCAGAAGGCACGAACATCCCTTGACAATGGGAGGAAAGAACTAAGGGACTCTGCCAATGAAGCCGAGTTGCTGGGTGCACTTATCACCAAGGTGCCAAATGCAGTAGTTGGGACCCCTCAAAAGAAAGCGATCAGAAATGGCACGCGCCCTGGGGAGAGAAGGATGGAACCCATAGTTCAGGTAACACCAAGGACCACTACGGATTTACCAAATGAACAAGGGGCATAGTCATAACTATAGAAGATAGCTATTAAAAAGGAAAAAAAATAAGGAGTAAACTTACCGATTCCAAGGTGATATTCTCCAGTGTCAGCCGATACTCAATAAGACGATCGTCCCTCGGCACAGGCTGGATATAACCTTCTTCATACCAGAACACAATCCTCGGAACGAAAGGGTTGCGGGCCGAAAGTTGCTGGAGAGGTACGCGAGTGACAAAGTACTCGTAGTACTAAATCTAGATAAGCGAGCAAAATCAACAAGCAGCTAAAAAACACCGTAAAAAGTAAGGCCAGGGGCAAGTATGAATAACGCTTACTAACAACACGGGCCAGAAACTACAAACAGACTTGAAATTCTCTAGGGCAACTCTTGACGAGTGAAGGAGGAGATAAGATAAGAAGTAGCTCCCCCAATCGAAATTACCTACGTGTCGTAAAGAAGAAAGGCCAGCCAGGTACCCTACCTTAAGCTTGTTTTTGGCAGAGGATAAGAACAAGTTACCCAGCACATAAAGAAGAAAGGCTTGGGTCATACAATCAACCTCCAGATTCGTGCCAACAACCTCCAGCTCAGAAAAGGAAGAAGATAGATTGCCAAGATGAAGATTGTAACTCCCTCTGAAGGCACGAGGATAAAATGCGCCCCTAGTAGTGCTTGAACCTCTCCAACAGTAAAATTAGATCTCTAAGGAATAGGAACGCGTGGCTGACCGGAATGTCGGTGATCATAGTGTAATCCAGAGGGGTGAGCCCCAGCTTTCCGGTGGGAAAATGAAAAGTATTGGTGTTATCCCACCACCTCTCCTTCAAAGCCCAGTACACAGCCACATCGTCATTGGTGGATAACGAATCAAGACAATGATGAATGTTCATCCTCTCTACATATATAGCTTCTGGCACGGACATTTTTCTTTATGCGCCCCCACCATCGCCTGATAGTACGAAGACTCCACCGAGTCTTGAGATTCAAAAAAGAACACCCCTGGAACAAAGATAAGTTCCAACATCAGCCCCTTTCAATAAAGCAAAGTGGCAAAGAAAAGCTCGTAAAAAAAACGGGAAGCAGGCGCTAAAGGGGGCGTGAGTCTCTAGCGAATTCAACAACGGTGGAAGATCATTATTCGTCGTAGGAAGCACAGTAGAGATATCGTAGAGGCGATACTGATCCACATCTTCATCCATACTACTACAGGAGAATGCCTGGAAAAAAAAAGAGTGCATCCATATCATCATCAAAGGGAGTATCCAATATTAAATAGAGACAAAGAGAGCTATTTTCAAAATCTACCCAAGAAGTGGGGTTGAAATATCTTTTCCAAAATCAAACCAAGAAGTGGGGTTGAAACACCTTCTCAAAAATCAACCCAAGAAGTGGAGTTGAAACATCTTTTCAAAATCAACCCAGGAAGTGGGGTTGAAACATATTTTTAAAAATCAACCCAAGAAGTGGGGTTGAAGCTTTTTTTTCAAAAATCAACCTAATAATGGGGCTGAAATAGCAATTTTCAAAATCAACCCAAGAAGTGGGGTTGAAACATCATGTTTTAAAAAATCAGCCTAATAATGGGGCTGAAATAGCAATTTTCAAAACTAACCCAAGAAGTGAGGTTAAAACATCATGTTTTAAAAAATCAGCCCAATAATGGGGCTGAAATAGCAATTTTCAAAATCAACCCTAGATGTAGGGTTGAAACGTCATGTTTTCAAAAATCAGCCCAATAGTGAAAGATCCTTCTTTGAAAATCTGCCCAATAATGGCGCTGAAATAGTGGTTTTAAAAAATTAGCCCAACTAGTGGGGTTGAAACAACAATTCCCCAAATGCATTTTCAAAAAAAAATGTTTTTTTAAACTGTTGCCCACGGATTGAGATTGATTTGCTCTTGCCGTGGGAAGCCCAGTGAGTGATGAAACCCACCCTTCTTAGCAGATCAAGTGGGGTTCACTACCCACGATTTACCACTTTCTTTTTGTTTAAAAAAGAAAGGAAAGAAAAAGAGAGCAACACACAAAAAATCTTAATCTAACATACAAATTTCATGTTTTGGATGTGCAGAAAGAAGACCACATACAAGGCATACAAATCTCTATGGCTCAAAATCACAAAAAATCTAATCAAAGCATCATAACTTGAGATTAGGAGAAAGGAAAAGGATGAATACCTTATTCGAAGCCCAAATCTATGATTTGGCATAAAAAATTCAAAGTTTGGTGAAGAAAATCATCTCAATCTAAGCTTCGGGCAGCCATTAATGGAGGGAGTTTCCTTTCTCTCTCTTTTAACTGTTGAAGAAGAAGTAGGGAGGAAAAGAGTCAGTCGACTCCCCTCCCTATGTATACATCTTTTATTCCCACTTTCCTCATTGGGAAGTGGGAACTCTTTTTCAAAAAAAAAAAAGAGAGCTTTGACCAAACCATGTTTGGCACGTTTTTCAAAAAAATAATAAAACAACAGATGTTAAGCGGCCATGGTCCCTAGGGCACCTTGGCCGTTGACCGTAGACGGCCAAGGACACTTGGCCGTTGCTAAAAAGGGGACCTAGAGGTTAAGTCCGAACCCTGACCATCAGACTAATAAGTTTTATTTTCTTTACACACACAATCTTAGTGGAACCTAGGAAGTTGAGTCCTAATTACTTCCTGACAAGTACAAGTACATGTCTTGGTACAACAAAAAGCAAAAAAAACATAACACAACAAAGCACTAGAAACCAAATACATCAGAAGATAACATAGTATTCGTTTTCTTCTGCAGGCCTCATAGCTAATCAGCAAAGGAATCAAAGAAACGACGCCAGTCCTTGTACTAATCACTGCGTGAAATTATGTGCCTATCTGGGACTTCAAGGGTTGGGTTTTGCCATCCCCTACCCACAGCAGCCGAAATTTTGGAAGTCAACTTGGTGGGTCTATAAAAGCGACCAGCAAGATCGAGTGCATCTTGATAAAAGTCGAATTATCGAATAATCAGTTTTGGACAGTAAAAGGTCCTCCTCGTCAAGCTCATAATAGAGACAACACAATGGCCCCTAAAATGGGAGCAGCGCAAGTGCATAGGCCAGTGCATTATGTGCCATCGAATGACGTTGGTAGAAAGATCCAACAACCACGTTGCGAGGTCGTCAAGGAGGCGATTGTCATAGCCACGTCACACATACGAGTCTACGACATTGATAGTATACTCTCTGCCCTCTGGGAACTCAACTCCCTTCAAGTGCTCCACCAGCCATATCTGCAAGATTCTAACAGATTGATATGAATTGGAGTCTCAAAGAATGGAAAAAAGAACAAAAAAGGATGTCTCACCTGGAAGCTGTAAGGGCTTCTAGTGATAGCACGAGGGTCAGAGTCGAAGTCGAAGCAGTCAAGCATTTCCCCCAGAATAGTAGAGGCAATGCAACCTCCATCACGTGTTTAGTGGAGGACCGAAATAACAAGAGGGGAGCAATACCATACGTCTTGCCAGAATAGGAAGAGTCCAGCAACATAGAGGCATAAAGCACGCCCCCTGATGTCCGTGGGAAATGACGAAATGATTGAGCAATATTTTTCAAATGAGACCCCTGCGGAGTGAAAAACTGATCCAGCACATTAGCAAAAAAGTGGCTAGTAAAATTCAAAAAGTCACTGCAAGAAACACCATCAGGAGGAGGAATGATCAAAGTGTCGGTTAGCCTGACTTCTAAAATCTTTCCAAACTCCTCTGGGGTTAGGCACAAGTCACAAAATCCAAAGCGAAAGAGGTGAACGGGTGGACTCCACCAAGTCTGAGCCGCCCGTAGTAAACACAAGTTGGGAGTAACTCGGCAAAGATCCACGACGTGACCAAGCTTAAATTCTATCACAGCTTTATGTTCAACATCCCCTATTCCCTCGATCCAACTTCGGACGTTAGCCATGGCTGATGGCAGGGCAAGAAAAGGGCAAAGTTCTTGAATAAAGCCTTTAAAGAAGATAAAGAGATGAATTTTAGGAACCTGGGATGCATAATTTATAGTCGAAGACGAAAGACAAGCATATATAAAAAATGGGAAATGGATGAATGATATTTCTCCAGACAAAAGGCAACAACGCGAAAAGAATAAAAGTACAACATCTTTGTATTCTAAAGAAGCCATCCTCCCATCCTAAAACAAGGTGCACAAATGGGTACTTCAACATCATCTTCACGTCAAAACACAATTGTACTTAGAAAAAGGGTACATCTGTGTTTTACCCCTCCCACGAGAAGTATATGGGACAGGTAAAATATCTCCGAAGAACGATCGAGAAGGGTCCGAGGCAAGAAGATCTAAGATTTTCTTAAAAAGGGAAGTAGGTAGTAGTGGTGTAAAAAGTCTCTGTCCACACTTCCGAAGAACGAGAGATTCCACTGTGAAAACAACAAAACTAAGTTTTTCAAAATCACCATAGCACTACCAACCCGTTGTATGCCAAAGTGCGGATGACACTTCAAAGGAAACCTGCGATCTGATAAGAATGATCGGTTCGCAGGGTGCAAAATCAAGTGTCGTTGGCTTTGACTTTAGGTCGCAGGCAACCTCAGTCATAGAAGGGAATCTGTAGATACCATATTTTTGCACCCTAAAATCAACCAAAATCCACCCCAAAGAGGGTTGTCTTTCACACAGAGTTTTTAGCACCCAAACACAGAAGGAGAAGTGGGTAAAAACACCCACAGAGATTTTTTCGCACGTTTCATGCCAAACGGCCAGCCCCATAGCTGTTGACACCAAATGGCCAGGGTAGCCCTAGCCGTTTACACCATCTTCTCTCTCCACTCGAGATTCTCATCTCATTTGTCATTTTGCGACAGAACACGTCAGCATGCATGCGCCAAATGGCCAGGGCCCCCTAGCCGTTTGCCTCATTTTCTCTCTCCTGTTAGTTTTTTTGGGTGCGCATCAGGCATATGTCAGCGCATATGCACCCAACGGCTAGGCCCCCTAGCCATCCTGAGTTATTTTCTCTCTCTTTCCCTTTTTTTAGATAGGGACGAATCTTGACCCATTTGATCAAAAACGATCTGACGGCCAAAATTTCTCCCTGCAGCGTTAAATAGAAAGGGATGTCTTGGGTCTCAACACTAGCAAAAATTTGGAAAGATTTTAGGCACAAACTTCAAGAGAATTTTTAGTTTCTTCTTTGTTCTTAAAACCATCCCAGGAGCTTTTCAAGTCTAATTTCTAGTAAAAGAGAAGCTTTTCATCCCATTTTCACCTTGGAGGCTTACCAAAAATGGCTTAAACAACAAAAATGGTGTAGAATTTCAAGGTGGGATCTCTTGCTACATTAGAAATTTGGGCAAAAGCTAGGTAAAATCTCTTGTCCTCAAGCTCTTTTTTTGTATTAAATCAAGCATGTAACACTTTGGATTCATATAATAAATGAATTTTGCCTTTGATGTGTCATTTACATGTAGTTAAAACATGTAGATATCATATGAATATGCATGTCATCTTGCTTAATAAAACAGCAAAATCATGCTTTGTGTATATTGATATATGCCAAAAATAGCTTGAATCATTTCATGGTGTATAAAATATCACCATCATGTTTTGGGTTATAATGTAGTGTTGTATTTGTATGAAAATAACATTTACATCTCTAAAACCTAAATTTTCATAAGAAAAGCATGCTTAAAAATATGTTAGTAAGAACATGAGGTTTAAATGTAAATGCTATGAATGCTCCATAAAAATATTTGAAAATTTGGTGTTCATCACTTTTGCACACAAATACACTTTTGATCCATAAAAATAAATGGGACATAAAAACAAAAGTGTTTGCATGAAAAGCTACTTTTTGATCCATAAAAATAAATGGGATATAAAAACAAAGTAGTTTTTGTAAAAATATATCATTTTAATCAATGATAACATGTGGATTTCTATAAGTTGCTTTATTTCATAAGTTGCTTTATTTACCAAAATGCCATCTTACATCTACTTTATTGTCAAAAAGTGATGTTTGTGCCTAGTGGGCAAAAGCTAGGGTTTTATTGAAAAGTAATAAAAACCTTAGGTTTAAAATGACATTTTTGCCCTTAAAATTCATAAAACACTCCATAAGCCTTCAAATAAGCTTTAGTGGGCCCACACCCCACTTTTCTTATTCCTTGAATTTAAGGTCCATAATAGATATTACGGATCTTACATTTCAAACTCAGGCCTTAGGCTAAAAAGCCCACTTCCAATGAAGTTGGGTACATATCCCCTTCACATAAAAGGGCTTTACAACCCACTTCTTCTCTTATGAGCTTAACAAGTCTATTCTTACTCAAACCCTAAAAACCTAATAGCTAAAAAAGATAATCTTTCCTAAAATAAGATGAATCTAGGATAGCTTTGTTTGGCTTTAGATTAGGGATGCATTAGCACTAAGTTGCTTGTTAATTTTAGGATCAGTGTAGAAATTCTCTTGAACTTGTTAAGTGAGACCACCAAAGACGGGCATATAAGCTCGACATTCACTTGTACGTGCACGTCATTTTCTTTTGTACGTGATAAGAGAAACACGAATATAATATTTTCAAAGTCGCTTAAAGCATATGTAATAACACGCTCGTGTCATAAAATTTGTATTTTTTAAAATCGCGAACGACCATATTTATACACGTGTACTTGAGAAATACACGTGTCTTGCGTTGCACACTTAAAAAGGAAAACTAAGTATTGCATTTTGATATGAACGTGTGCTGACAGACACATGTGTCGCGATATTTCGTATAAGTCTTGTCGACTATGCGAATTGCTTGTAAACACGTATAGAATAGTAAATATATGTATCTTTGCTTTGTACGAACAATAACATTCGTACAACATGCTTCTTAATGCATGTGCGAAATACTTCGCACGTGTCTCTTTTTTGATACGTGCCTAATAATAGGCATTAGTGTCAACTTTTGCCCCAGAAAACTTTATAAGCATGAAACATAGGTTTAGGGGGCTCAAAGGTCCTCTTGGACCTGAAAGGTCCCTTTGGGTTTGTCAATGTTCATGGCAAGACAATGAACACAAATGTAAGTCCTTGATTAAGTTAGAGTTAGGTTGTATCCTTTGTGCAAACTCACACTTCATCAAAGATCGAAGAGAAAGCACTCCATTTGACTCAACTCACCACCGGAACTCACCATACATTGGTAAGTTATCATGGTCATCATTCATAGGTGGTTAGAATGCATTAGGACTTAGCCACATAAGCTAGGATGTAATTAGAACCCATTTAGACATCTTTTAAAGACTATTCTAGCTTATGGGTAGGGTGGTATCGATACCCTCTGAAGGTGGTATCGATACTGACCTAGCATATAAGTCAGCTAGGTCAGTATCGATACTCACCATACTGTCTGGGGTTAGTATCGATATTGCACTGCCCGTATCGATACTAACCTTAGACAGTATCGATACCAAGGCCAGTTCGCAAAACTCCCAGTGAGTATCGATACCTTCTGGAGGTGTATCGATACCTTTCTTCTAGGTTTGTGTGTTGCGCGAATTTTAGACCCAGGGCATTATGCCCTTTTGGTCTTTTGACCCAAATGACCTTAGGATTTGTTCCTTCTCTTTATATAGAAGAGAAGCAAACCATTTTAGGGATGCATCTAGAGAGAAGAAGAGAGTTAGAGCTTAGAAGGGAGAAACCATTGTAGTCATCTTCTCCAATTAGCTAGGGCTTCAAGATCTTGAGATAGATTGAGTTAGCTTCTTCTTAAGAGTTGATTTGTTCTACTCTCATAGAGCTTTTTCATTTTAGCTAGATATTGCATATCATTCTAGCATGAGAGCCATAGAGTGTTGAAGAAACACCCAAATCTTCAAACACCATTACTGTCACCGGTGGAGTTCCGGTGAGTTCGTCGGTAGAGTTCCGGCGAGGTGCAGGCTTGAGGATTCGAGCATACAAGTACGAGGCTTGGTGGATTTCGGGTTGGAGGCATACAAAAAGCTTGAGGATTCAAGCTAACAAGTACGGGGCTTGGTGGATTCTGAGTTGGAGACGCACACACCATTAAAGAGGCGATTCGTGGATTCGGGTCGTGGAGAAAGACCGGTCGAGTTTGCATGAGGGAGTCATGTTGTCAATGTGAACGGTTGTAAGATTTCTCGCAACTCTTAGTGGTAATTTTTGGACTGGGTCCTGGGGTTTTTTCCATTAGGATTTTCCCCGTCAACAAAAATCATTTGTGTTGAATGTTTATATGTGTGAATGATTTTTGTACAAGATTGAAATATTTGATTCTCCATTACTTCCGCATTTGAGAATCGAATAAGTCAATACTTGTTTGTTTCAATTACTACTTATTATACTTGCATAGTGAACTAACTTTTAAATAGGTAGATATTAATCTCCCTTCTATATACACTTAGATTAGTATTTATTGGTTAAGACCTTCACCTAAGAATAGTGATATTTCAATTGGTATCAGAGCATAGTTCACCAGTTAGGGCTTTACATCTCGGTGAGATCCTTGTAGTGAAATATGGAAGGAACTTCCATGTACAGACCTCCACTGTTCGACGGTAGTACTTAATCGTATTGCAAAGCATGCATGAGAGCCTTCCTAAGCTCTTTAGATGAAAGAGTTTGGATGGCTGTAGAGAATGGTTGGTCCCCTCCCACCATAACCACCACAATTGATGGGGTTGTTGTGAACCTAAATCAAGTGATGTCTGGACCAAAGACGAACTTGATAAGACCACCTATAACACTAAAGGTCTTAATGCCATATTTAATGTTGTCTCGGCCAATGAGTTTAGACGCATATCCAATTGCCTTGTGGCAAAAGAGGCATGGACCAAATTAGAAGTCACACATGAAGGTACCCAGACTGTCAAAATTGTGAAGTTGCAAATGTTGATAACTCAATTCGAAAATCTTCGAATAGAGGAAAATGAGACCTTCAACGAGTTCTATGGAAAAATCGATGAAATTGTAAATAACATGTTTGCCTTAGGAGAGACTATTTCTAACTCCAAAATAGTCCGTAAGGTTCTAAGATCTCTCCCCAAGAAATTTAAAGCTAAAGTTATGGCTATTGAGGAGAGCAAAGATATTGCTGCTCTTCTATCTGAGGAACTTGCAGGAAATCTCTAGACATTCGAGTCTAACTTCCACTCTTCAAAGAAGTTCAAGAACAAAGCTTTCAAGACATTCAAGAAAGCTAGCAAGTCGAATGATAAGTCCTCCGATGACTCAAGTGATGAGGAAATTGCCATCCTCACAAGGAAATTCATGAAGCACATGAAACAGAAGAAAGGAGGATCTAAAAATTTCGACAAGAAGAATTCTTCCTTCTCCAAGTCCAAACCCGATGAAGATAGGTTTGAGAAGAAGAAGAGTGATGAGGTACAATGCTACAAGTGTCGTGGATTTGGACACCTGTTAAATATTTGTCTGAATAAGAAGAGCTTCGGTGATTCAAAGGGAAAGAAAGTGATGAATGTCACCTTTGATGATTCATCAATAGAATCCGACTCTTCTCATGATAGTGAAGATGCAACGACAGGAAAACGTGTTACATACACGGCTTCACATGCCTCCTCACATGAGCAAGTAGAGGATGAGGAAAGTATTCAAACCTCAAGTGATGAGGATGAGAGTGAAGATGATCTCCACGAAGAAGAATTGTTTTCAAGAATTTTGAAAAACAGTAAGAGCTTGTCCAAGGATAACAAAGAGTTAAAACTGATGATTTCAAGTTTTGAGACCGAGAAGAATGATTTAATACTTCAAGTGGGTGAAGCCTCCAAGATAGAGGTAGAAGGCAATGAGATTCTTGAAGGAAAAGAAAAAGAAATCAAGTTTCTCAAGAATGAGCTTGTGGTGGCAAATGAGAGAGTTACATCCCTTCTTGATGAGATGAAGAAAGTGAAGGATGAGCTGAAAGAGTCTAAACTCATTGGCCGAGACAACATTAAATAAGGTTGCTAGCACTTCAACGTTGACGACCTTTGTGAAAGCTAAGACTCCACCTCCTACACAAAATAGAGCAGTTAAGCAAGCCAACAAACAAGCTCTAAAGCAAGTTGGCAAACAACAAGCTCCAAAGAAGGTTGCCAAGACACAAGCCAAGCCAAGAGGCACAAGGAGATTGCCTCAAAGTATCCACACTTGCTATTATTGTGGATATCAAGTTCACTTGCAAAATGCTTGCAAATTCTACGTGGAAGACCTCCAGCGAGCGCAAAGAGAAAAAGACTTGCTCAAGAAGTTCAAGCAACTTCAAGGTAAAGTGAGGGCTTGAATGGAGAGATTGGGAGACTTGCAAATCCCAACAACAGTAGAAAAACATATAGCAAACGACCACATGTCAAGAAGCAAGGCAAGAAGACCAAAGTGAAGCAAGCCTCTACACCCATGCTAAAGGATGAAGCTCCAAAGAGGAAAGAAAAGCTGGTATGGGTGAAGAAACAAGTTGACAACATTGAACACGCGTCGACTCAAGGGGGCAAGGCTCCACATCCCCAATGACATTAGTGGGGATGTAACCATTGGAATCGAAGGACGTAACAAATTGTAAATACTGTATATTTTGTTTGTCATCTCAATTGATTTCGAGCCAACCAATGTCTTTGAATCCCTCTCAAGGTGTTTGGTTTTAATTATTTGATCATATATGTTGAAATATGTTATTTTGATTATGGTCATTGGTGTCTCTCGGTTCACATGGGTGGCTTCCCTCCGAGAGAAACCCAATTCTTTTGATGAATTTCTTTAGATTGTGCAGAGATTTTCTAAGAAGAATCTAGAGTTTTGAACAGGGCAAAGAACTTCAATGTTTGTGTCATCATTGATACAGATTGTGCTAATAATGTAGATGAAAAGTAGAGGAAAGAGCTGTCTCTCAATCATTGTCTACGGTCAAAAGAACAGTCCTCGGCAGGTTCAAGCTTACTTGTTATTTCTTGATGAATCCTATGCATAATGCTTACTGTGTGCATGCCACTTTGTATGTTCATTGTGTTATGTCTTGCTTTTATGCTTCATCATGGATCCTATTCAGCATACCCACTCCTCCCTTTGCTTGGACTGCATAATTTGTTAGGGAAGTTGAGTGGGTATACTACTAGTTTGTATTTTACTGATTATATGCATTCTAGTTTATTAAGTATGTACTTGTAGAGAATATTTTTGTTCATGCTTGCTCATTGTAGTGCATTAGGTTAATAGTTGCTTATCCAACGATATGCATCTTGTCCATAGGTTTTCGAAACTAGGATAGTCTCACACACCGTACTTCTATTTTCTCATCATAGCTTAGATTATCCTTAGCTAGATTAGATAATCACTATAGTGTGTGACTTGTTATGTGCCTACCTTCCACCTTGGGTATTTATTGACTATCTAATTACCTACCTGTTGTCATTTGTGCAAATTCGAAATTTAGTTAGATATGCATCTTGAAGGTTGGTTGGTTTGTATGTGGGTCTCCTTACACTATCTTCCTTTGTCTTTCCTTGTATGTGTCCTTGTTATGTTAAGGGGAGTGCTATGCAATGAGAGATATATCACATAAGGGGAGAAATTTTTGTGCCACCTATTAAGGGGGAGTATAAGCTTATTGAGTATTTATATACATATTTTCAATGGTACCTTGATGTGTTTTGTGGACACGTGCAGGAGATAAGTTAAAAGACCTCTCCTAGAGTTTAATGTCCCTATTCTTCTTGGGAAAGTGGTCTTTCACCCTTCATTGGGTCTTATGAATAGGTTTTGTTTGGAACTGACAAAATAAGACTCCAATGCAAGGGATTTCTCAAGTGAGGACTATGGTACACCAAAGATGCCAACTTCGAGGCTTATGCCTACTCCAATGTTGGTAGTGCCAGAAATGTGGAGGACAAGAAGAGCAAGAAGTAAGACTCTCAATCCTTATCCACAACCGAGGCACAGGTTATCTCAGCAGGTTTTATGTTTCACTCAACTTTTTTGGATTTTGCAAATGCTTATTGATGATGATTTTGAGCATGCCACTATAATTGCATATTGTGATAACACTTGTACTCTTGATATCACCATGATTATGTTCCAACTCTAGAACTGAGCATATAGATATTAGTTTTCACCTTTTCTGTGATTGAGTTGTTGAGATGGTGAGTCATTATGAGTACGTGTCGAAATGATAAACTAGTTGTTGATATCCTCTGCTAGTCTATGAACTCTTTGACTTTTGATAGTCTTAGGAGGGTATTTGGTGTAGTCTTCGTGTCTTGAAATCACCCTCTTTCACTCTCCTAACCCCGTTGTTACATGTTCATCTCTCATAATGGGTAGTTCAGTGTATTTATTCTAGTTTGCATTGTATAACATCAACTTTCTCGCATTCTAGAAAAAATTTGTTGATACTTCGTGGCTTTGAAATTTTATGGCATTTATGTATGTTTTTCGCACGAAGTATCCTTGTTTTGCACACAGATCATTTGTGCTTTGAATTGGTTTTGACCTGTGTGTCTTCACTGTGATCCTTTCCTTATGCATCTTGAATATCTTAGATAAGGTTTTTGATCACTTGCTTTTGAGATCATGAGTTTTTGGAGTTTTTGAACATCTTTGGATAATAAACTTTGAAATCTCAAGTTCTTTGCTTCACATTCACTCAAACTTTTCTAAACTTATGTTTGTATCTTATGTTTGATTGAATGTGTGTGGGTTGATCCTAGTTTGTATGTTCGTTACTTCTCTCGAAATATTTTGAACCAAACTAATCTGGACGAGCTATCCTAGCACTTGTACTATATTGATAATATGTTTTTCTGCTATACACCTCAAGAGTGAGTTCTCGTAAAAGATTTTGAACTTGGTGTACTACCTAAAGAGTAAGCTCTCGTAAAAGATTTTGAGCTTGGTGGAGCCACCTAAAAGTAAGCTCTCGTAAAAGATGTTGAGCTTGGTGGCATGATAGTTCGTAGTAGGACAACATGATAAGTCTTGATACCTTGAGAGAAAATCTATAACACATCAATAATAAACTCTCAGGTAGACTTGATGAGTCATGATACATGTTCTTGGGCTATTTGTATTCTAAAATACACCTTCATGGTAAAGCCCTAACATGTTGGTCTTGAACTACTTAGAACGTGCATTGTGATTCGACCTCCATACTAGAGTAGTTTGGAATAGTAAAAAGAGAGTAGCATCTTAATGTTTATCGACTTTCAAGGATCTTGTCACATATTGTGACATCATCACTTACACACACACTCGTTCCATTGTTCGATGGACTCTGTGGTCAACTCAACTTGTATTTTCATTGTTTATATTTGAATATCTTCTTGAAAACCTATTGCTTATGATGCTTTCATGGACTTGTGTAAATTTTCTCATCTAAAGGGTCTTGATTCATCGTATGATTCACAGTGATTGCTTCTCACGTGGTTGGAATAAAATCTTAACACTTATGTTCATGTGTAGAGCATTTTTGTGAGTGTGTTTTATCGAATCTTGGTGACTATTTTTGAAGTTGTTTTGGATGATTCGATTTAGGGGGAGTTTTTTGGTTGGAAATTTGGATTACATAATGAATTTTGTTTGAAAAAACTCCTAGCTTGTATCCAGAGAGAATCTTTTCTCCGATACATTTTTGAAAAGGTTCATTTTTAACGCATGGTTTTTAGCGACATTCGAGATTGTCTAATGTGCTTCATTAGCTTCGACGTTTTAGAAGGAACATGGTTTGCCTACCCTAGGATTCGACAGTTATTTTATACATAATGCATGTTGTTGTCTCCCTTGCTTTCACTTTCATACCATTAGGGTTAGGTAAGGTAATCTCAGTCACTCGGAGGCTCCCTTCCTTCGAGTAATTGCGTTGAAACACCTTCTTCTCCTGATCAAATTGTTAGCCTTATCAGGTCTAGTTCATTGTAGGACTCCAGAAAAGAAGTTGGTGATGACAGTGGTGAGGAAGATGATTAGACTAGGACACTACTTGGTTTATTTGTGAAGTCTTTCACTTCTTTCTCATCGTGTTATGAATATTAGATAACTATGCTTATTTCTTTTGCTTCACTCATATCTATTGTTTATAGACTTGTTCACTTTCGAATGAATGAGTTTGGATTATCTTTTGTTGCATGTTATCGTCTTTGCTTCAAGTTTTGCTTACTACTGCATATCTCATAACTTGTGGCATGGTGAACCTCCCATCTTATGCTCCCCTACTCTAACCCCTCCGACCTTTGTCGATTTCATTACAAAAAGGGGGAGAAGTAATTATGGGAGAGTTGTATAAGATAGGGGAGTTTCAAGAAACTCAAAGATTTTGGTTATTTCATATATTATGATCCTTGATGATTTCTGTGTGATTTTGCAGAAGTTTCCCTATATTTGTTGTTTATTTCTTATTGGGAAGGTTTTGCATTTTATTGAGTCTATTTTAAGAGAATTCGTGTTGTAATTTGTCTTTCGAAAATTTTCTTATGTATGGGGTTTTGTCATGAAATTGACAAAGGGAGAGATTGAAAGGTCCTCTTTGGCCTGAAAGGTCCCTTTGGGTTTGTCAATGTCCATGGCAAGACAATGAACTCAAATATAAGTCCTTGATTGAGTTAGAGTTAGGTTGTATCATTCGTGCAAACTCACACTTCATCAAAGATCGAAGAGAAAGCACGCCATCTGACTCAACTCACCACCGGAAGTCACCACACATTAGTAAGTTATCATGGTCATCATTCATAGGTGGTTAGAATGGATTAGGACTTAGCCACATAAGCTAGGATGCAATTAGAACCCATTTAGACATCTTTTAAAGACTATTCTAGCTTATGGGTAGGGTGGTATCGATACCCTCTAAAGGTGGTATCGATACTGACCTAGCCTGTAAGTCAGCTAGGTCAGTATCGATACTTACCATACTGTTTAGGGTTAATATCAATACTACACTGCCCGTATCGATACCAACCTTAGACAGTATCGATACCAAGGCCAATTCGCAAAACTCCCAGTGAGTATCGATACCCCTGAAAGAGGGTATCGATATTGTGAGCTCAGTATCGATACTCCTTCTTCTAGGTTTGTGTGTTGCGCGAATTTTAGACCTAGGGCATCATGCTCTTTTAGTCTTTTGACCCAAATGACCTTAGGTTTTGTTCCTTCTCTTTATATAGAAGAAAAGCAAACCATTTTAGGGATGCATCTAGAGAGAAGAAGAGAGTTAGAGCTTAGAAGGGAGAAAACATTGTAGTCATCTTCTCCAACTAGCTAGGGTTTTAAGATCTTGAGAGAGATTGAGTTAGCTTCTTCTTGAGAGTTGATTTGTTCTACTCTCATAGAACTTTTTCATTTTAGCTAGATATTGCATACCATTCTAGCATGAGAGCCATAGAGTGTTGAAGAAACACCCAAATCTTCAAACACCATTACTGTCACCGATGGAGTTCCGGTGAGTTCGTCGGTGGAGTTCCGGCGAGGTGCAGGCTCGAGGATTTGAGCATACAAGTACGAGACTTGGTGGATTCTGGGTTGGAGGCATACAAGAAGCTTGAGGATTGGAGCTAACAAGTGCGGGGCTTGGTGGATTCCGAGTTGGAGACGCACACACCATTGAAGAGGCGATTCGTAGATTCGAATCGTGGAGAAACACCGGTCGAGTTTGCATGAGGGAGTCATGTTGTCGATGTGAACGGTTGTAAGATTTCTCAAGAAACTCTTAGTGATAATTTCTGGACTAGGTCCCGGGGTTTTTTCCGTTATATTTTTCCCCGTCAACAAAAATCATTTGTGTTAAATGTTTATATGTGTGAATGATTTTTATACAAGATTGAAATATTTAATTCTCCATTAATTCCGCATTTGAGAATCGAATAAGTCAATACTTGTTTGTTTCAATTACTACTTATTATACTTGTATAGTGAACTAACTTTTAAATAGGTAGATATTAATCCCCCTTCCATATACACTTAGATTAGTGTTTATTGGTTAAGACCTTCACCTAGGAATAGGTGATATTTTAGGAGCTCAAACTTATATTTCCCATACACACTCTTTTGTTAAATAATGATAGTTAGATCAAACAATTTCCTAAAACATCCTTAGTTATAAAGTAAGGGTCGATCTCCCGATTAGGCGGTTGTCAGTGCCTAACACCTTCCCGACCCATACCCGGATTCTTTACCTCGAATCTCTGACTGCAGACCAGTATATGGATCATCGTAATGATTTCTTGAAAACTTAGAAATTAGGGTGATTTTCAAAACTTGGGTCTTGATTCCCCATAATCAGGTGGCGACTCCTACATCTTTACATATATACGCCGTGTGGTAGAATTTTTGTTTGTCTTTCATTTTCGGCCTCTCTCACCGAGGGGCGGGAAGTGTGGGGCTGGATGGAAATTCACGGTACCACAGGTGCCATCTAACTGAGCGAGCCCCTCATCCTTATTAGGGAGCCCCAATAATAGTAACCATTTTAAAAGGCTCGTGATATCTACTGCTTAGGCAACTGATAAGGGCCACCTAAGTTAAGGCTACCATGACCAAGTTAAATGCCTTTAGAAAATTATAGGGATCAATTCAGATAGCGGAACAATACATAGATCAAACTTAAAAAATCATTGTGATCAATCCTTATAATTAAACATCCTCACACAAAAAAATGGTAAGAATATGTGTGACCATACAATGAAACAACGGGCATTTAGCGAGAGACAAAAAATTATAAGAGACATTGATATATTAATAATCAGAGGAATTATTAAGTCTCACCTGTTAGAAATTTTCAAAATTTAATTATTTGTAGAGTTACTTGTTTTGTTGTTTGAATGGGGGTGAAGGGGGTAGAGCCATATACTGAGGTAGTACATGGGTAAAATAAAATTTATTATTTTATTAAAAGAAAGGAAAATAGTATACGAACAATATACCACAACCAATCTTAACTCACATTAATCAACAAGATAGCCCACCGAACCAAAAAGAAAAACAAATCAAAGAGGGTGTAACAAGAGTATTGAACAGCCTAGAGAGCTATACGTTAAGGTGTTCTATTTTTTGGGATCAATAGCAATACGTTAGGGTCTTCCTCCATTCTTTTCTTTCCTTCTTTTGTATTTTATTTTATTTTGTATATATATTCTTGGTTCTATCTCAAGACTTGTAAGTCGACACAAATATAAATACATTATAAATACATGTTCTCCGTCTTCTTCATTAAGTTTGAACAGACATTTATTTGAAAGATAAAGTAGTACGTTAGGGTTTTTTTTAGATAATAGCAGTACATTAGGGTTTTACAAGCGAGAGAACTAAGAGTGCTTGTACGTACCTTCTTTTTTTTTATAAAAACCTCGGCCACGCGAGGGAAATTTATTAAGATAACAGAAATTAGCTAAACCAGAGGGGGACAAAAGCCCGAAACCTTCTGGGCCTAATACAAAAACTACTAACTATCCTACCCTTCAAACGGGGCAAGGCATGCACGACTCGAAACCAGCGCACCTATCCATCTCTCAAGTATGGAACTCCCAGTCTGTCCAGTCTCGCAAGCCCCTTAAGACGAGAAGGGAAGTCAAAGCGAAAATTACGATCCGCTTTGCTAGTGAGCCCCATGCCAGCCATAAAATCTGTCGGGGCGTTTACCTCCCTGTAAACATGTCCTAGCATAAGGTCGAGATCATGTGCAATCACTCTAATTCTCTGCCACTAGCGAAGAAGCATCCAAGGAATCTCACTTTTATAATGATACCAGGACGCCACTAGATGCGAGTCAACTCTTACATCAATACTTCTGATCCCCATCCGCTTACACAGATCTAAGCCATCCAGCAGGGCTCGGGATTCTGCAAGGTTGTTGGTGCCCGAGCCATAAAATTGGTGAAAGGCCGCTACAATCCCACCTTGGTTGTCTCGAATCAGCCCCCCACCAGCAGCAAATAGATTGGTGGCAGAGCCCTGCTGGTACGTACCTGGTTTGAAGATAAAGCTCGCCAAGCAGGAAGACCTGCTGGTAGCCTTTTCAAACGAAGAAAGAGAGAGGGGGAGAGAGGAAACTGACCTGCTGCTGCTAGAGAGAACGAGAGAGACCCTGTTAGTAGCCTAGCTTTTTCTAACGAAGAAGATGAAGGCGGAGATAGGGAAAGTCGTGGTATAGTGGGAGAGGGAGCCGTGATGAGCGAGAGGAGTTTCTTTTTTTGTTTAACTACTAGGGTTATATGAAAAGACTAAAACACCCTTAGAGTTCGTTTTTCTAGTGCTCTGTGTTTTCTTTAAACCAGTTACTATAATAAAAATAGATTATTATGACTATTTTTTAAGAATATGTTACCTAAAAATACACAATGGTAACTGTTCTAAAACCGTTACAAATTGCAAGGATTTTCCGTAATAGTTGTCCATAAAAATCGTTACATTATACCATTAAAGCAACGCTTTTATAACTGTTATGATTTGTATTTCCTATTTTGTAACAGTTCTATATTACAGCCGTTACAAAATACTTATGGTAACTATTTTTAATAAAACCGTCATGTTCCTTTTTTATTCAACCGTTACCTATAGCTATTTTTGTTGTAGTGATTTTGTAATGGAACGAATGGAATGTATATAGTCAATGGTGGATATAGAAGGTTTTTTTGTGTTTGGATATGTTTAAGACTGTGGAAGTTTTACTTTTATTTCTCTTAACATATATGAAAGGATGTCTAACTCATTTAAAGCTTGTGGTATAGCTATGATGGAATGAACTTTTAAGTTTGTGATGGAATGGAATGAATTTGGGCAGGTGGATCAAATAGAATGTATATGGTCAATGGTGGATATAAAAGGTTTTTTTGTGTTTTGATATATTTTGGATTGTGGAAGTTTTACTTTTGTTTCTCTCAACATATATGAAATGATGTATAACTCATTTAAAGTTTGTGGTATAATTGTGATGGAATGAAATGCGTTTGAAACATTTTGCTTTTAAGTTTGTGATGGAATGTAATGAGTTTGGGTCGGTAGATACTAGTATTTTGTAAAATCTGAGTTCTGAATATGTAGTTTTTGCACATGCAGGTAAAAATATAATAAAAAAAAAAGAAAATAAGAAAATAATTTTTTGCAACGGTATTAGCAGTCACCAGTAATTGAAAACAAGCTAAATCTACGATAGTTTAGCCCGTCGCAAATACATTAGGTTTTTTGCGACGGTATTTTATTATTAACGACGGTATATTACCGTAGAGAAAAAGAGAAGTTCCAACTAATTTAGAGCCATTTTGTGGCAGATTATGGTATTTTACCATAGAGAATTGACCAAATGTCATCTAGTTAATGGCTTTTTATGACGGACAAACCGTCACCAATAAGTTGTAAAATCGTCGCAAATAGTATTGCCGACGGCGGCTTACAAGACTGAATTTTTGCTGTCGCAAATAAGTATTAGTGACGGTTTTGGTGCTTTAACGATGGTTTTTTACCATTGTTATGGGCCTCTTTTTTTTGTAGGGTCAATTAGTCTGAGGGTCCCATATTATGACTGAAACACTAATTATTAGAATACCCTTTAACATGACCAAAACACTTTTTTGTTTATGTGTTCGGAAATAAAATTATTACCTCTGTAGGATTATCTTTGAATCTATAAAGAACTAATGAAATAAAATCTCCACCAATTTGTCTGTACACTCTTGCATCTTCATGGGAACTATGAAGTGGATCAGTATGAATTAGTTAGAGATCAAACCCACAAGTGGCTCATGTTTGCGGTTGGTTCTAATCCACCACGGCTTAAAACCCACGTCGTCATTAATAGTTTCTTCCTCATCCCAAGCATAAAGATTAAGATCGAGTAGAACTCGAATCACGAGTAGCTTTTGCTGAAAAATAATAATCTGACTATTTTTAACTTCAGATCCACTAACAAGAAATTTGATTTTAGGTCATACTTATAATTCATAATTAGTGTTTGGGTCTTGTTAAAGGGTATTCTCATCATTTTATAGATTTTCACCACTTTTTAGATGGTCTACTAGGTCAACTGTCAATCTAGGACCCAAACTCAAAGTTAGACACATGCATGACCTAAATCCTAACATTGGTCATAATATGGGACCCTCAGACTAATTAACCCTTTTTTGTAGTGAAATTCAAATATGCTTAACTTTAACTGCAAATTTTTAGATCTAGGTATCGAATCACGTGAGTCGTCATTAACCGATTCAGTATTGGAATTAGGGGGTCGTCCTCCACCACCAATGCTGAGTTGGAACGGAATCGGTTGAATCATTCGGATTAGGTCCAGTCCCTTGTTACCAATCTACCAAATTATACGCGTTTAATATACTCGTACTTTTTTGTATTTCCGAATAACGTTTAATACTTCCGTCCAAACGAAACATAATAAATAATACACAAATTTTTTAGCAAAAACGTTTAAAACAAGTTTTAACCGAATTGTCGAATGAAACAGGTGAAAAATACTCATACTCTATTTAATGACTATCGAACTTTCAATACAAAAAAATAAAAATAAAAAAGAAACCCTAGCTAATTGCTTAAGGACCCTTCTTAAATTGTTTTCTCTCCTTGTCCATAAGGACCACAATTCTCTCAATTTCTCTCTTTGACCGTCACACTCAGAACTCCAGCATGAAGCATCTAGAAGACTTGGCATATTACCAAATTTTTACAACCAAATTTCTATATGTGAAACGTATTAAACATAATTAACTCTAAATCGAATAATTCTCGTACGACGAATGTTTAACCGAATGTTGGACCGTATTATAATTCTTACGAACTAAATAATACTCGTACTTGTGTCGTTCCAAATTTTATCCATATGCCTAATTGCTAACAAGGGTCCAATCTATTATGTCTATTAGATCGATGTGAGGGCCTGGCAAATTCACCTTGACAAAGTGAAACGCCCCTGCTGATACCAATCCAAGCATCAATCCCTAAGAACAGTGCGATCTATATATGTTTGATTAGCAGACCCATTTTATTTTACGGAATATGAGTCATATACCTTTGCATAGCAAAAAAAATGATGGGGAAGACAAGCTTTTTTATATGCACGAATAGTCCTCGGCGCACGTTAGCGTTATGCAAAAAGACGAAAAAACCTTATGACGAATAATAGCAGTGCACGTTAGCAAACCCCATATTTAATGAATTTTAACATAAAAATGGCCATAACTTTCAAAATATAAATCAGATTTGAACAAAATTTATACTATTGGAAATCATTTTTCGAGATCTTTAAAACAAAATCAAATATGAATACCAAATTAAAAAAATCTAAAAAAAATCTATTTACGAAGCTAATAACTCAAATAATTGTATGCAAATTATAACTTGTATAGTTGTAAAAGTAATTTTTGGACTTTTTTATTATGCAATTTGTGTGCATAGAGACTTAGAAAATTGCATAAGCTCAAAACATGCGAAATAGGCTACGCAAATTAAAATTTGCATACTTTTTAACTATGCAAATTAGTTGCAAAAGTAATCTCTAAGCTTTTTTTTATTATGCAATCTATTTGTATAGATGTTTAAAAAAGTGCAGATGCTCAAAAGTATGCAAAATAAGCTTATACAAAATATGCAAAATAAGCCTGTAAATAAAGCTCTTTAACCAAAGAAAAAACACACCATTTGTAAATGATAGAGACACCACTTGTAAAAAAGAGAGACACCAATTGAATATGATCCCTGCAGTCAACCACAAAACAGGATATTATTAGTTCTCATAGTCACTCTTATGAAAAAAAAAAAGAATAGAGATATTATTAGTTCTCAAAATCAATAAAAAAAAAAGTTAAAGTTCGAACTAAAAAAAAAAGGGTAATTATGTTTACCTCATTTTTTCTCAGTTATTCCTCCTTGTTTACACAAGTATATAGGTCCACATGAATAAAAGTCATCGGCTGATTTCTTGTGGAGATGTTCAACTCATTATACATACTATTCTAACAAAAATACTAGAGTTCTGAATTTTGTAGCACTATCAAAAGTTGATTCAAATTTTAAACTTTTTAAACTCATCATTTTGACGGTTAAAACTTCAATCAACCATTAAAAGGGTTAAATTTTTTAAAAGGTGGGGGTTTTCTGTAAAAATGATATGTATGATAAGGAAGAAAATTTTTTTACTCACCCCTCAAAATTATCAACTAATGTGAAATCAATTAAATTTAGAAAGAAAATGAGTGGGGCTCTAACTTCACCTTGTCTGTAAATTGGATGAATTTAATATGTGAGGATGCTAAATAAATGTAGAATATTTCAGTGAAGAAATCACCCATACAAAGAAAAAACCCTTGAATTATCACATCCATGAGGCCATGGGACCATAGACTAGTGTAAAACAATAAGGGACAGCGATCTGTATATAGTTATTTAGGACCCACGTTACATTTTTGGACAATGTGTGGGTCCCATTATTTCATATTATTTGCCCTACAAGTCTACATTATCATTTCCATGTGGTGCTACAAAGAGGGGGAGAAAAATTTGGCAATTTATTTCATACGCGATCTGTTGGGGACTGTGGCTAGAAAGAAATGCAATGGCGTTTAACTCTAATGAAGCTACAGCATATGAAAGTTGACTGATTTAGATTTCATGATCTCTTTGTTATTTTGTTTATTATTTGATATTCAATAAGAATTCACCATTTTAACCACAAAAAAATAAAAATATATCCATGTGGTCGTGGGACCATAGACTAGTGTAAAACAATAAGGGACTGCGATCTGTTATATAGTTAGTTTGGGACTCACGTTACATTTTTGGAAAAAATGTGGGTCCCATTATTTCCCATTAGTCTACAACGAGCTAAAATGACAAAAGAAAATAAAAAAAATAATAGCGCTTACACGATTTGGGGAGCGTCAGCAGCCTTCTAAAGAGTCTAAACTAATACAAAGAAGTCTGTGACAAAGACATTTTGCAAAGGGTGATGCTAGGAAAATCCTACATCTTGAGGGTGAGTTCAACCTGAGGGTTCATAACTCAAACCCTCTCCACATATTTTTTATGTTGAGTGCATTTTTTTTATGTTGAGTGTGTTCTTTACGTTGAGTTTGTATTAAAGAAGTGCACACATTAAAAAGGTAAACTCCAGCTTATACTCGCTTGTGGTCCGACAATGAAATTATCAAATTGTTGATTTTGATCTATATGATGAGAAAATTATCCTCCTAAAAAATTAGTCTTTGGATCACTTCGTGTGAATCTAAGCTAAGGCATGTGTAAGAAGAGTGTAATTAAGAATAAAATGTTGAGCATATTATAATGGTGTTTGACAATTACTTATGAAGTTGATTTTTGCTTAAAAATCGAAAAGCATGCATGAATAGTGTAATTGTAAAGTTATCATTTGTAAAAACAGTGAGCCTATTAATATTTTTGTATTCTTATCGAATACAAAATCCACAACACCTATAGATTTTGAGGACCCCACAATATATATATAATTCACAAAGGAGCTGTGGATTTTGTTTTCCCTAAAAATAATTTTTTTTTTTGTTTTTGGCTATGGAAGACGTGTCATGTTTTGAGAGTGGATGGACTAATAACACCATGGATATTTACAACAATAGTGCTTTTTGGACAGACCAACTTATAAAAGTTGTGCTCGATGCTAATGTGGTATGATTGATTCCACTACTATGTAAATTTGTAGGATAATGCTAGACTTACAGTAAAATCCTACATAATTTCCTACCGAAAGCTAATCTAATGGTGAAATTATTTTTCACATACCTTCGTGATTCACGTCTTTCCCAAATTGATATGCGTCCACCGTTGCCTTCGGTAGGAAATTTTGTAGGCTTTTCGGTAAGCCTAGCCTCACCGAAGTTAAACCCCTTCAAAGTACTTTTAAGAGAGAAGAAAAAATGGTGGATCCTACTCTGCCACATAAACGTCTAGCACCACTTTTGTAAAACAGCGAGTCTTAAAAATCATTTCTTTATTTACAACTCAAAATGAGATGTACGTCCGATGATGAGGTGCAAGGGCAACTCTTATATATTAAGTAGAGATACTTGAGACTTGAGAGATAAATAGCTAGTCGATCTACAATGAAGATACTATGCCTTCATTAATTTTTTCGTCCAAACGTATAGGACATAGACATTTTCATTTATATGTGTAGTCAAATCCCTCTTTATATTATTTTATTTATACGTACGGTGATCAATGTGTAAAAAATACGCACAACGGATGCGGATCCCTAGGCCAGTCTTGAGATGTAAAAGTCCTTTTTGTAAAAATTGAAAATAAGATCTTCCTCTTAAAAAAATGAACTTTTGGATCATCTCTATGTTAATCTAGAATGAAGTGTAAACATACTGTAACAATAACAAAGGTGTTATATAAGAACATCATTCAGGAGATCAAGTCTGTGTATAAATAATCTCATAATCAAATTATTTCCTCTTATGAATTTTTGTTGTATCAAAAGGGTTAGTTATCGACACCCAAGTTATTACTTGTTACACCTAACATTCTTGCATTTCGTTTAAACCTGTTATTTATGGGGCACGTATAAAAATGAAGGCGCGCAAGGTAATTTTTAATTGTCTTATATGAGGATATGATTTCTGCCTCATGTTGATTATCCTCATAAAAAATTACCTTATTATAAAATTTTAATATCCTCAAAAAGTTGGTTGACTATTAATGTTAAAATGCATTGAATTTTAACCACCAATTTTCGATGAAGTTAGAATATGTGATTTCTTGTGCGCATAATCAACCACGGGTGGGTGCAAGAGTAATAATGTAAGAATAAGTTGGGTGTTGCAAGTGATCACAAGTAACAAATTTGGTGTACAATTATTATTAAGTTTGTAGGCATCTAACTCATCAAAACCAATTGGCAATGAGTGGAGAGGCCCGAAATCTTATATATTGGGTTGCAACTTCCAAGGCTTTCATCTTCCTATATGGGACTATTCTCAACACCCCTCACATGTGTAGCATTATTTTGAGCTTGACACAATTTTCTATTAGGTGATGTGGTGCACATGTGACTTTTAGACACCTATGTGGCATTCAACTCAAAATCAATTGGCAATAAATGGAAACGTGTTAGGATCTTATATATTAAGTTACAAGACATTCATATTCTCAAAATCACTACTCTCTCTCTCTCCAGTTCACACTATAAATAGGCCCGCCTGACATGTTAAATGAGTAGAGAAGCAAGTATTAGGGTTGAAAGATCATCAATTAATCCGCTTCACTTGGTCTAATATTATGAGGATGAAGTTCAGTTTTAATATTCTCTTCATCTTCCTTTTGAACTTAGGAGTTTTGCTCACTACTTCTCTTGCTTGTCATCCCTACTGCTCAATTCCAACTCCTCCTCCCAAGATCCCCAGATTCCGTCCTAAACACCCACCCCATGTACGTAAACCACCTGCCCCAAAACTGCCATGTCCGCCACCAACTGTGACACCTAAGGCCCCACCACCGAAGGCTCCAGTTGTCAAACCACCACGGAAAGCCCCAGTTGTTAAGCCACCACCTCCTCCGGTGGTGAAACCATTCCCTCCATCTCCAAATTCACCTCCAACTCCACCTCCAACTCCACCTCCAACTGCACCTCCAACTCCAACTCCGCCTCCAACTTCACCTCCGACTCCAACACCAACTCCAACTCCACCTCCAACTTCACCTCCAACTGCACCTCCAACTCCAACTCCACCTCCAACTTCACCTCCAACTGCACCTCCAACTCCAACTCCAACTCCACCTCCAACTTCACCTCCAACTGCACCTCCAACTCCAACTCCAACTCCACCTCCAACTTCACCTCCAACTGCACCTCCAACTCCAACTCCA